>JABASP010001021.1:0-35753 GCA_019776565.1 Sminthurinus signatus | reverse complement strand
AAAAAACGTAAGGCTAGTATGTAGGAAGTACACGTATTACATATGGTCAAAAGGTGTAGGGATACTGTGTGTGCTGGAAATTCTGGTAGGTCCGTGCTCAATTTTATACTTGTTTGAATATATAATGTAGAATAATAACCATTAAATCTCAAATGATATTTTCAAATGCATATACACTTATTATTTTAAATTGATTAAATGTGTGCCACATGCCACATGCTTCATAGTGTTAATGTGTACAGTGTACAGTGCCATTTCACAAAGTGCTTAATGATTTCTATAAATATTCGTATTCTGATACTCTTTAGTTCTAAGTGCAGACATTAATATTGTCTGAACTTTTTTTTACAATGCATTATAGTTCATGGTTAATTAAAAGTCTGTAGGTCAGCATCTATTTTAAAAGTAAGTTGGAGTAAACCTGCAGAGAAAATTGTGTATTTATTTAGTTATTGCTGCTGAAATAATTTTAGTGTAAAGGAAATAAAATTTTCCATTTATCTTCCATTATACTGAATGTTCGATTATTAAAAATTCTACTGTATGGTAAACTTGACCTTGTTTTAAATATTATGATTTCTGTTAATGTACAGGCAAATAGAAAGCAGAGTGTATTTATGTTATCGACTTTAAAGAAAGTATGTTGAATTGTACTCATCGTCATGTTAAATGCTATGTACTTTAATAATAGATTCATGTAAATATTGATGATCAGTACAGTGTACAATTCAAACAATCCCAACAATATTTATTAGAAAGGATGATAATTTTTGTCAAGATTAGCGTGACATCGTTTAAATCTTTGTGCTACTAGCTACTACCTACTGCAACTATTTATTTCTTAGCCAGTTTATAGTTTGCAAAGGATGTACGATATACTTTTGTTTGCTTGTTTGTTTGTTTTATGCAATGTTATTGTCATTGTAAATTTTGACACTGTATTTACTTTTTTCAGACACAAAGTGCATAAATAGTTGTTCAAATAGTAATTTCAATTTCAATTGTAGTATTAGTATTTGTAGGACTATGTCAGCCAGTTGTTTTTCCGTTTTCTAGTTTAAATGTGCATAAATGTGTGGGTCAAATAGGGACATTAATAAATATGAATTTTATGGCCGTCTCTCATAAATGTGCATATGCGTCTTATGCATTGTGTGTGTAGTTATGCTGCACATAGATTTCCGTATCTATGTACTATGCACTATGCATATATTCATATGAGACGTTATAATTTGTAATATGGTCTTTTGTAAAAACAATCGAGTTGAACAAAGGGGAGAGAAAGCAACTTTTATCATGCAAAATATGCTTATAACTTGAGAAAATAATACAATAACTTCGTGAGAACTAAGTTATTGTTAGTTTTGACTTTTTAATAGGAATGGGAAAAAAGTGGATTGGCAGTAATAAAATACACTCATCACACAATATTTTATGTGTAGATTGTAGATCTACTTTATGATTTGAACGGCACATATAAAAACTTTTTGAAAGGGTAGACAAGGAGGAGGAACATGCATTGTAAAAACAAGACACACATACACACAGACGTACTTACATTCATGTCTAAAAGTAAGTTAATTCCATAATTGCACAAAGCACAAAGTCAAGGTAGAAGGTTGACTGAACTGTTCCTAAAAACTCACATACATACATCCGTCATAATCAAATTATTTTGCAACTCATCCACATGTATATATGTATTCCAGATTGGAAAGGAACAGATGCAGCATTAAAACATGGATATAAAACTATAATTAACAATTATTGTTGATGAACAAGGAAAATGGTCCTGACTATTGTATTTTATTTTAATTTCCGAATTTTATATGAGTAGCAAAGAAAATTCTGGAATCATGTGTATTGTGTATTGTGTAACTTCTTTCCAGCATTAATATCGTATTTTTATATTTGAGTAGAGTTACACAGAACAAAGAACATGAGACTTTCAAAAGGGACTAAATTACAGGGCTAATAAATTCGTTAATCAGCAGTAATAATTGTTATTCCCGATGTTTCTAATACAAATACACACACAACATACAGAGTACAGACATAGAAGGGGGAGCATATATTGAGAAAATCAGGGTAGTTGGTGTAGTTTAGGAGCGGAATCAGCATGATTATTGATAGTCATACTCCTACGTCTATCTTTTTTCATTGAACTATTTATCATAGGGCCAAAGTATCTACTACGTATTATGAAATCCTTTGGTACAATATTACTCATATTTTCCTCTCGAAACACTTGAATAAATGAATGGCTTCAAGCTCCAAACTTCAAGCTACTGAATGCTGAATGTGATACAGTATACAGTACCACAGTTCATCTCGTAATAAATACAATGAAAGAAATATGAATGAGTGCCAGCTGATGGTTGGATTGGTTGCTCGTTATTATTCCTTAATATAATAGATATCTATAATCTATATTATTACTGAATTGTATTAGGTACTAGTAGTTGGCAGTGTATTTACATAATATTCTTCACACATCCTTCAAGTTTCTACTTTTGCTTTCGCAGTCAATGTGGTGTGTATAATAATATTCACCGATGAATGTAGTTTTGCTTTAATTTGGAATGTTATATAAAGTCAAAACCTGTGTATAGAAAATAGAAAATTAATATATTTTTTAGCTTTAACGTGGTTTTATTGTTTCGGTGATATAGTTGATAAGACAAGTCATTACAAAAAAATGCAGCATTTAATTATTGAATACGATCCTTTAGATTTTATGGGGTATTTTGTAATTTTTATAATGTTCGGTTTCCTTCAGTCTCAGTTCAGTTCATGCCAGTAAACTGTACACTGTATATAGTTCCTTACATGCACATTGTATTGTATTGTACATGTGAGTAGTAATGACAATGATAATAAGAGGGTGTTTTAAAGCTCATAATGTAATAATAATAATAATTAACAATCATACGTATTGTTGTTTGGTGTACATGATATTATTGTTGGTATTGGTATTGGCATTGTGTATTTGGAAAGTACGTATACATATTTACATGGATAGGAAAAAATCCAAATGAATATTCTTTTCTGTCTATTATGCATAATGCATAATATATATTGGTAATATAGCATTTTATTATTTATTATTTCTTAGATTATTGTATTGTGCATAGTTGCAGTTTGTTGTATAAAACAGGATTTCCAACATGCATATTTACATATTATATTATGTATAGGATAGGTACTACTTAGGTACACATTACAAATTTTATACGTGTAAATAGTAATAGTAAATATCCATGTTCATTGCGAACTGCGGACTAATGCATTTATCAATTCAAAACTTTAACATTCTCTCAACTCCCATCTCCAAGTACTTCAACCCTTATTTATTTAACGCTCTATTACGTAAATATGTAAGTATAGAACGTAGAACAAAACTTGGAATGGTAAAATACGCACAGTATATGTATAATAGATTACATTTATCTGTATATAAGGAAGAAGAATGAAGAGTGATCAAACTTGATGCTTGCAGGCACCAGGATTGATGTATGACTATAACTCAAAGAATCGAATAGAATCATGACTAGAACCACGACAATAAGAGGAGTTCATAGTTCATATATGTATCAGCACAAGAGGATGGTCATAGACAAATACATATACATACTAGTATCTAGTATCTGCTATAGCTCTCAGTATCTTTATGCTTTGCATCTGTACATTGTACATTGAGAGATTCATGCAATCCTATCTATTTAGAGTCTCCACAGTCTACAGTCTAGAGACTGTTTATTGTACATTGTACATATTATCTGTATGCTGCATGTATTTAGTATTTAGTGTGTCCAACATTAGTCATGTGCTGAATAAAACTAAACAAGTAGTGAGTCATTCCATCGTAATAACTTTGATACATAAATGCTGCTGTTGTCTCTCTCCCTCTCCCAGTCTCTCGTCTCTTATTTGGCAATGGGAATATAATAGGGAGGGTATGAAGTATGAAACTAACTTTGTAATTATTACGTACGTTCGTATTCATGAGCTGCGTACATTTGTATTGTAGATTGTAGTCTATTGTATAGTATATTGAATACTACAGCTCATTCTTTGAGGGAATGCTCCATTATTCTTATCATATATACAAGACACAAGACAACTTCACTTTCTGCTCCTTCACCATCTTCCCTCAATATTCATGACTTTTTTCATTCCAGAAAGAAGTTTCAGCCTTCATTCAAAGTAACTATATTATTACAATATAATGGGAAGAAAATGGAGAGGGAATTTTAAGATCTTCTGAGTATCTTCTGACTTCTGAGTCGTTTAAAGATGAGAAAAACACGTACTTACTGGGATTGAGAATTTACGTTATTTCTTCCTCACATCCTCACAAAGTCTCTGTTTTCCTCTTCTGGTACTTGTTGTTTTGCTGCTTCTTCTTTTCTTTTTTTTGGTAATTTGTCATCTTAAGGAAAATATTATGCATCTAGTTACCTATCAGAGTTCAAACTAAACGTTTACAACATGAAATACTCATATGATGAATCGAAATAACAAATAACAACTTGTTGCTCATACCTCATACCCCGTATTTACCAGAATTGTATAGTATTACGTGTAATGTGTTTAGGAAGATCTAGCAGCTACACTGCGCTAATACAGAAATACCGCACATTGAGCACAAGTATTAAACATGAAGTATAAAGTATAAAGTATTCTTACAACTTGCCAAACTTACAATTAGTGCTCAATACTTAATGCATTTCAATCATGCTCAAAATTTAGAATACTGCAGAAAATACAAAATTAATTTACCATTTAATTACAAATACTTTCATTTGATTTCATTTTCACGCATGACGCACGCATGTAACTAAATGACCATTCAATTTATTGACTAGAGGGTGTAGAGACTAGAGACAGCTATTTCCGTAGTATGTAGTTTTTTTTACTATAATATTTATTTACACAGTACAGTTTTGCATTTTGCACAGTCCTATGTAAAATCAGATCAAGCTTTGATTGTTTATATTTCTAGGTTGTTGGTTATGTATATTGCGTCAAGTATTTATTTGTTTAGTATTTCCTGAGTTTCCCTTTAGCCTACTCATTACTCATCCTATATACATATATATATATAGATTCACATGTTCAGTGTTCAGCTTGAGTGAAATTTGGAGGAAGCAAAGTTTACATGTATAATGTATATGAAACTAATGTACTATAATTATGTTTAAAATGAAGAATTAAAGTAGTAGTTATAATGATGATAATGGCATTTCCTATTTATGTCTAGTAAAAAAGTATACTGCATAGTTCAACTTCAGATATATTGTAGTGTGTAATATTTATTTGTAAAAGCGTTAATGGATTAATCACATGCTCTTCCATTACAGAGAAAAGACAGAAGGAGAGTTCAGTATTTCTATCTTTGTACTGTGTCTTATGAACTGTGTGCTATGGGTAAAAATACAACATAAAATTACATTCAAACATATGATGGAGTACTGGTACTCGTTATGTGTTATGTGACAAGAATGGATAATAATTGAATATTATTTTAAAATTCTGAGAAGGGCACTATTTTTTATGTATAAACGTGTAAATGATAATGTCTTTATAGTTGACGTAAAACGTATTGTTTAAATACTGAATTGGTTTAAAAGTCTCATTTTCTTTTGTTTTACAATAGTAACGACTAAACTACTCAATGAACATAATTTTAATGTGTAATATTTCTTTCCTACATGGAGTAAAGCTTTCCATAGTTCCGATATTTTGTATTTTGTGATGTGCTTACACCGTATGTTATAAATTGTAAGGCACACATCTTGTACTTTTATTGGAAATGTCGCACTGCTCCATTTCAGTCGTCAATAATGATTTCACTTAATTTTTGTATACTAATATTACTTGTTGATACAAAGTATTCCAAGTAAAAATATAATGTCCTTTTAACCCAGTGAAATAATAAAATGAAATATTCAAAGGAGTCGGACCATGAAATTATCTAGAATCTACATACATATACCTTTTGACTTTTGACATATTGAATATGGAATTTTGGTAAGTTCCGGATATCAAAATAAATTCCAATTTTATACATTGTGTTACGAATATGTGGTCCAGTATTTTTCTCACAGTTATAGCTTATTTTAAATGCTACTACTTTCAGTAAGTAGGCGAGCTAACAGGTTCTTAAGAACTCATGTAGGTTTACTTAATATTCAATATATATTATGTGCTTAAAGGTGAAGCCCTTAAGTAGTATCATTATTCTTATTATGCATTTTTGTAAGTAGCAGGTAGTCGGTCGTCCATGATATTCAATTTTGAATTGTTTGCAGGATGTATGTATCTCTGGATTTTGTTGGGAAAATAGAATGTAACTTGCATGATAAATGTTAATATGAGTCCAGAATCCAGATTCCAGACAGAAAAGGGACACAAAGCAGGTTTCTGTACAGCGTCCAGATGTAACATTGATCCATCTTTTTTTGTAGTGCAGGTAGAAAAGTAGGTGGATGAGGAGAAAAGATTATACTATCTTGAATCTTAGTGTGCAGACAATTCAAGAGCTGAGTGTGTAGGGGACAAAAATTACAGTTAGTTTTCAGATCTACATATATAAGGGATGTAAAGGGACTTGGACTTGTGGGTAAAAGGTAGAAGATAGTCTAGGGGTCGTCTAGAGGCTAGTGCCTAGTGCCTAGAAACTATAGAAAAGGTTCAACTCAGACCTAAGAGTGCATCAACAAGACAAGATTTTTTCCGTGATCGTTTTTCACTCGCACTCTCACCTGGAAAAAATCTATCATATCGTATGTACTTGCCCATCATGTAAATGTGCATTACATTTTACTTAGGATATACACTGGGATGAAGCAATGAACTTTTGAAGGACGTTGTTGTTTCGGAGACTCAAATCTCAAATGTGACAGTTTCTGTGGGAGTCTATGTATTGAAATGTATCCCAGATCCCAGGGTACCTTCTCCTTAAGACTGATTTTGGTTTTCGGAATTTCACATCCATTGATATAGTTTTCCAAGGAAAAAACTAACATCTCTCATACGACCGTTTCAACTATCACTTTCCATGTACCAAAGCAACATAGATCGTGTAGATAATGTACAAAGTACCAAGTCAATGACACTTTATTGTATGGATACATAAAATGTATCCATTTTGCTCCATATTTTTATTTAGAATTTTCCTTATGTTTGTTCCAGTCTTTGGTTGCGGTTTTGCACATTTTTACTATAAACTATAAATAATGGAATAAACATGGCCTAAATTATTATGTTGAATTTAAATTTTGATTAACTTTTTATTTTCTACGCTTGTTTAGCTTGTTAAGTAATTTACGAAATTCAAATTCAAGTAATTTACCGTGCTTCATGGAATTCATCAGAATATAGATAGATAATAATGATAATACATAATACACATCATGTATTAGAGTAATTAGGGTGATAAAAAGTAAACATTTTTGAAAATGAATTGGCTATTGGCTACAGTCTATATAGTTATGATGATAGATTGTCTTGAATATTACGAATTACGAAACACCCACAAACATAGACATAAAAACTGTGAAAGACGTTGCCTTTCATGAACAAAGTCTAAAGTTGAGGATTTTGAATGTTTAGACTTCAGAGAGCATTAACCACCAGAGTAAATTATGTACTTACTTTTTTTTAGTAATAAACTGCAATATTGACTGTGTCTTACTTGTTAGTACTTAGTGTATACATCATTATTATTATACACATTACATATTACAGATTGCACACAGATACAAAAAACAAAAAACAGAACCAAATTCACTTGTTTGTTTATATTTGTTTACTCTTAGACGTATGTAATATGTACTAGCTCATGCACAATGTTCATTATGCATGCGTGCATAACTTGAAAGTCGAGGACCCAGGAAATTTTTGGTTCATTTCCAATACTTCCTTCCTTTTCCAACTATATACATTTTAAGTATTTTAGTGTATCCGTGAGCCATAGTCTAGTTAATAGGTGTTCAGTGTTCATGCATGTATAGGCTGAAGACAGTGTAGGTTCTAAAAGAGCTTGGTTATATTAATTATTTTTTGTGTATTTATGTCTAATGTGCAGTAGGTACTGACTAGACCAAACATTTGTATTGATACAGCTGATTATTATTTTATGTGCACTCTTCCTTCTCTGCAGACTTCATGCTAATGGAAACATGTTACACTTTTACTCTAAAGCTTTGAACAGGATCATTTAAATCATTTATATCATCATGCTCCCCCACATTTGTCCGAACAATATCAAATATCCTGTACTGAACATTGAGTAGTCCAAACTGTACTAAATAAGACAAAATATAGTGTGTCTAAATAAAATAGAGTTCTACATTCTCCATCCTAAGAGTTGTGCTCTCTTCTCTCTTCAGAACCAAGTAACTACTTAAGCTATGCCTTTTCTGAATACATCAAGAATCAAGAATAAGAGCAGACCATCCTCTCAACTGTGAAGAGTGATACAGTACAGTAGAATCAAAAGGGAGGAAAAGAGAGAGAAGAGTAACTTGAAAGTGTAATTTAGACTTGAAATTTGAAACATATAGAATATAGAGTATAGAGCCTAATATCTATAGCATGTAAAATGTAAACCGTAAAATGTACTTATAAACACATTTATTGTATGTTCTTTTATTATTGAGGAAGCGGGGGAGTAAGACCTTTTCAGTATGTTAGCTTTGGCAATGTTTGTGACTATTTTTGAATTCTAAATCCTATGTGTAATTATTTCTAAATCTATTCCAATCTATTCCAAGAAAATCTATGTTATTTTATTCATACTCTTTACTGTTGCACTACAGTTTTTTTCATTGGTGTAAAGTTAAGTTCTCCATGCATTTTATTTTGTGATTGAAGAAAAATATTCGTAGGCGTAATACGAATGTGCATGAGCTCTGAGATGGAAAAGTCAGTGGCAATCAGAAGGAATTAAAGGTTTAGAACATGATTGATGATTAATTTTGTATTTTCTGTTTTCTGTCTCATTTTACTTTACAACATAAAAATAGTTCCATGTTTAATAAACCTGATATTAAGCTGGATATTTTATATGTACATTATGTGCATTTGGGTTAAAATGTTCTTGATGAACTATTCACGATTCTATTTACAAGACATAAATTAAATGTGATGTACATGTAATTGTGTTCTTTGTGCTTAAGCGCCTCGGATGATACATCATAAAGGAACTGTTATGTGTCATTGTTGACACAAATGTAGCATTTCCGAGGTTTATTTCATTAAACTTGTACGTGTGAATTGTGAATGTGTGAATGAATGAGTGAGTGAGTGAGTGAGTGAGTGAGTGAGGGGAGTCGAAGTTTGTTCTTACTAGTATGTCTTGCGTGTAAATTTCCATTGAATTGTGCAGGTGTGTTGTGGAATCCATATTGTGATTCTCAATTCAATTCACACAATTCACAAAAGTCACAAGTTTGCTCTGAAATCCACACAGTCGCAATTGTCTAAGTACACAATACATAATCTACAATGTATAGTGTACAGAATTTTGTTAAAGAAATTCTGCTAGCTGTTGTAAATTGTAAAACAAAAAGGGATGAGATTGATATGCAGTGAGACGTCAATTTCTGGGAGAAAAATTCTATGATTTTGCTGTACTCGGCTGTATTTAATGCAAACGTGTGTAATGTTACATGAAATGAGTCATCCTGCTTTTTTACTAGTGACTTTTGAGACAGTCACTGTGATGCACGTATTATGTACTTTACGAGTATACATAAAACTTGATGTTGATGAATGTCTTTGATCTGCATTAACATTAGTACTTAGTACGTTAGAAGTTGGAAGATATAATGTGCATGTGTATGATGTATACTTGCGATGGACGACTATCTCTCTTTGTGCTGTGTGTGTGTAAAGCTGAAACATTAAGTCCAAGTCATGACGACAACGATCATGATCATGATTATAATAAAATTTTCAAGTTTGAAAAGAACGTGAATAAAACATAGAAGCATTCGTGTCTATATTTGTGCAGAGTTGAGAGTAGTGTATAAAAATTACAGTATGCAGTATGCAAAATATTTATAGGCATTCTAAATTCCGGTTCAATGCATAGCCACAATACATAATACACAACAGGGGAATAGAGGTCTATTTTATTTTTTATTGTAGATGAACGTATCTTTTGTGTATAAATTCAATTTGAGATTTCATCTTCCCTTTTGAGATTTTAAACCTCTTGTCCTTTGCACCCACGTCTTGAGATCCTAATAATATTCACACAAGATAACATGATAACACATGATAATTTTTCAAAGGACGTGACACAGTCAATAGAGATTTCAAATAATGCGTTGGATGTTGGATATTAGATGTTGGACATTCAGACCCCATGAATCTATAAAAGATATAAAACTTAATTTCTTTATTGGGGTTTTGTTGAATCAAAATATTTTGTACTCATAACACATACACAGTACACAAGTATTAACTTACAAAACTACCGCATGATTAGAATATTTCTGGTATATGGAGTGATTCGTATATTCTACAAAGTTCAAATCGTTAAAGTTGGATTTCTGATGTACATTTATGGTTTAATGTTCAATGTCTATAAAGTTGAAAGTGAATCTGGGTAGTTAGAGGTTGTGTGCGTGTGGTTATGGACATTTTCCAGTGAATTATTTAATAATCTAGCAATTTTCAGTCATTGCGAGACTATACACCAGGCTGTACCAGTTTCCATAATCTAGAATCTAGAGTCCAGACAAATGTTGTTTCCACTGAATATATACATAATATGTATTCAAAGTAAATTATGATATATTTGAAATACACATGCTACATGAACCGACTATCAAATATTAAGCTAGGATTTTCATATTGCATACATGCGAATGTACAGATAATTTTTCACCCAGCTTTGGCAATGTGCAACCGTCAGGCTCATTTTAGTTTTTAGTTATAGTTTTTCTATAAACAAATTCTGGAGTATACTAATTTCAAGAGAAAAACTTTATGGGAGCAAATCATATCAAATTATATCATGTTTATCATAAGATAATTATTGGTGATTTCATGGTGTTTAGATTTGGCAAAGTGCAATATTATTTTACTTGAGCATGACTCAAAACGTAAAACTCAAAGTCTAGAGCAAGAAAAGGTCAAGATTCATTCATTCGTTGAGATACACGGTGAAGTACAAGAGGAAAACTCACTTTTAATTTTAAACATTAAAATAGATTTGTCACATGAAATTATTTTTAAATGAAACAGTCATGTTCAATTTGTATTCTAATTCAGTTAATAAAACAGGGAGGTTCCAAATTAAAAGTACCTACACAAACTAGGCAATCACTTAGAACTATTAGTAATTTCAAGTATCTTTCGAAGAAGCAGTGGCATTAAAAATTTTAATCCTGTTTAAAATGCAAACGTACGCATGATGCTGAATGACTAATGAAATTGCTACTGTATGACTACTGCACAGAAAATGAAAAATGCATGAGTTGCATTGAATATCTTCTTGATTCTTGTACCTATAGTGTCTAGATTTTGCAAGCTATCGGTGCATAAGATTGACACTTGTATTTGTCTAAAAATTATGTACATGAATCCAGCTTCCATCTGTGGTATAGTAAATTAATTTTCGTTATTTCTGTATTCTTGAGCACAAAATATTACATTTTCTGCTCAGTGCTCAATTCTATTCTATCCAGTAACCACCAAAGTTGTCTTCCATCTGTACAAAAAAAAAGATAATTTTTAAAGAGTAAAATTTGCATCTTTATTTTTTTGACTGCTCAAATATTTACTCTTGGCGTAAATAATATGAAGATACTGTCATTTTTGCATGAAAAATCTAAAAGTTCTGCCCTATAAGTAATTTGAAACTTGTGTCCTGGAACTCTTCATAGTTAAAGAATAGTACATAGTTTATCTTGCTTTGGGAATGGACATTACATACTACATGCACAGGGTGATAAGGTTGAGCATTGTGTACTATCTATTTATTTAAATGAGCAAAGAAACGAAACATAACGACAATAATATATCATATATAATACGAGACACAAAGAATGAAGAAGATGATACGAAACTGCGTGCTAGCAATAATTGCCCCTCTATAATAGTACCACCACAAAAACAGACGTGTATGAAAAATTGTTGCTGGTGAAGCCAGACACACACTATAGATGAAGGCATATGTATACTGAATCGATATGTATGGCTAATGACTGTAAGTTAATATGTATCATCACGTAATTAGTAACTTAATCTTACGATAAAATGGAGCTCTAAAATTTTATGACGTATCTATTTATTATTAACAAGACAGGATATTTTTCATTTTGAATTATCAAGTTTTGCTGCGTAAGGGATTTCTTCAGCTCATTTCTACGAGTCAATAAATAAAAGAATTGTAAAACAACAAAGATTATTATTCCTCATGAATTTTTGTACATGAAAAATAATGAAACAGACTGAAAATATGCGACTTTTGTGTATCACAACAGCTCAATTTAATTCTTTACGAATAGTGTGAACTGAAATTCATCAGTTTGAATAGAAGTATTTTGAATTTGCTTATTATGAAAGAGCATCAAAATATGCAGCTTGTGCAAATTTAAGCTGAAATAACTGAAACATTTAATAGAGTACAAATTCCAAACCCCGAATAACATACAGTATTAGAGTGTTTTTCACTGCTCATTTCATTACGAAATCAGGCGATGAAGGCATATATTATTGTAAAAATTCTATTATGTTTGTTTGTATCAGATATCACATACTACAGTAAAGGTTTAAATTTTAAATGCTACATTCTGCATTTTCATTGGAAGATGTATGACTATAATTTTAGATTGTTGATTAAAATGTGAAATGTGTTTATAAAAACATACAGAGTAAACAAGTTTACAAGTTTGAATTTCAATAATGACTCAAGTATAAAAATATCGAAGTATCGAAAAATAGTACTTATTATGTTTTGTAAGTAATTATTTATTTTTTAAAAAAGGATTGTGGTTGTCTATTATTTTTTTATAAAGCATTCTCAAGTATGCTAATTTTAAATATATATTATCCTTGTCTTGGAAATACTAAAATACATATAGGTATACTCTCAATGCACATTGACACTCATTTTTGCCCCTTTGAAATTGTCTTGTGTCTCTAAAGAATTATGTATAAATACATTTCATATTGCACATGTGTGTACAATGATATTTACATACAAACAGTAGACAATGGGTTGTCCAAATTGAAATTTGATGATCTGATTGTGAACTTCAATACTATCTGTTTAAATTAAAATCGTCTCGGGTGTCGTAAATCAAAAGGTATACTGAACAGAAGGCGTCAATTTTTTCATATTTTTCATGTTCAATGGCCAAATTGTTTATATAAATGTATTTATTATACAGTGATGGTTGACTATGAGCTATGAGCAAGAAGGAACAACTAAATTCATAATTCAAATACAAATAGGCTTGTGTATGAAAAAAAATTATTTTCATCAAAGTCATATCTCGAATTTTGTCAATCATTAATAGTCTCAGAATCCCAAATGACGAAAGTGATACTACAGTATTGTCGTCAATCGTCAATGATGATTTTTTAGTTTCTTAATCTTCTTTTTGGAGTTTGAACTATTGAACTTGTGTGTAGTATCATATTATTTTTCGTATATGTACAACTTTTTGTAACACAAGATGTACCTCAGAATATTTATGTGGACAAAAAAAAGTGGAATACAAAACTACAAAAGCTTTTTTCTTCTAGTTAGTCTTTTTTTCATGTCTCATGTTTCTCCCCTTATTTCTTGAAGTTTGAAGATACATGTACTGTGTATTGTGTGTACATTTTATGTTCATGGATGCATAATGTACAAGATAGAAGAGTCAGTAGTCATTATATATTATTAGGATTATTATCGCCTTTTCGTCTACTGATAAACGAATGGAACGCTCATCGTTTTGTTTGGGAGAGGACGAGTATTTATATACAAAATACAAATGCATTATGTATACTAATGCTAATTATGCATAATATTATATTAAAACTACTCGGAAATGTGCTTACGTTAGGAGGGTTCTTTTTTCTTTTACATGGGGTTCAGAAACCAGAGCCTAAAATTCTAATGATCAAGAGCCGAGAGACGTCCATTTGTCTTGCTTCTTTTTGAATAAATTTGTTTTTCGTATCTATATTTATAGATATAGATTATAGATATATTGAATATTATGTATACATAAATAATGTCTAATTCTTGTGGACTCTAACATCAGAAGTCAAAAGTACCCATCACTTACAACTTACAACTTCTCTTGTACAGAACACTAGAAAAATAACTCATGTTCATTTACAAAAACAAAAATAGAAGCGAATGATGAAGATATACTTATCACATCTATATATTATGCATCATGCATAGTAAGAAACAGGATAAATACATGGATGACAAATAAATAAATATAAATAATTTAGTCATATAATATATGAACTTTTTGTGTCTCAATTTTCTGTTTTGTCCACAGCTTTGAATTTTGAGAACTTGTTTACTTACAGTCTAAGTAGATATGATAATTGTAATATTTCCTGGAATTGACATTAATATCGATAGAGCAAATAACCCCGAAGAGCTGCATTGTGTATTGTGTACTGCACGCGTTTTACATGTGTGTACCAAAATTTTATGTTATTTAGTCTGGATAAAAGATAAATGGGTCTGGATTTAAAATATTATTGTTTGAAGTTTGGATAGTTAAAATTGTGCAGGCTACATTATAAAATAAATGGTATTGAAATATTGATAGAAATTATACATGTTACATATTATTTGTATTTATAATTTATAGTCTTTCGACGTTTGGAAAATGATTTCGAAATTTTCCATTTTAGAAAAGTACAGCTTCCTAATTCCTAATGGCGATTGCTATTGATTATGATACGTACGGTTCCAATCTACTAAATTCTGAATGCTCAATGCTTATAACAGTGTACGTCGACACAAGCAGAACATGTTTTGTTGTTTATGTTTTGCATATAGTTTTATATTTTAATTGGCTAGAAGCTACATAAGACTAGTGTAAGACGAAGAAAGAGTATAAGAAATAGGGACACAACAAATATTCCATTCACAGGGTCAAATCCAGTCAATGTATTAAATACAAATTATAAAACTCATCATCAAAAAACACAACATAATAAACCTGTGTGATATATGTAGGTATGACGTAGTAGCACACTTTCCATTCATCTTCTTCCTCCGCCTTGGCTACAAACTACAATACAATATATACAATGTACAGATCACAGACCATAGACAAGAAACAATATAATATACAATACGCAATATTTGGTAGGTCGTTTGTTTGTGCATGTTTTATTTTAACTGATGGTTTTATTTTCTTGAGATTTGAGATGCAGTAGTAGTACATATTGTGCGTTGGTGTTGTGTCGAGTGTAGAGTACAGAGAGCGTACAAATTATTTATGTATTTTTCTATTTTCCTTGTATTGTATATTTACCAAGATTGATAAAACAGAGAGAGAAGAGGAAGGATTACTATTAAAGGAACAGGGAAGAGTTATTACGTGAAGTCGTACTTGTATTTTTTTTCACATCGTAATGTTCTGCACAGTTTTTTTTGTGTATAAAGGTTCAAAAATTATATCATTACATCTCCTGTGGCATGTAACGTGTTACACGTTACAAGGTGATTAATTGAATGAAATATTTTACATTTTTGTAACAATCGTGGTTTTATTGTTACAACATTGTGCGATTGTGTTGTGCATTTTGGTTTTTGATACATGTGCTATGTGCTATCCAGACATATTCTAATGCATAAAGTAAAGACGTTTTGAATACTGTGCATTATACATTGTACAATATACAGCAAGATGTAAAGGAATTAATTAATTCTGAGCCATTAACTTTCAGTGTTCAGATGGTGTGTGTAAAAGAATAAATGTACAAGTAAAAAGGAAGTTCATTCTGAGAAATTGGATTTAAAATGGAATGTAAGTAGTAAGTAGAGCAATATTTCCGTGAAGAGTTTCTTACACTCGTTTCTTTCCTCATAAATACGATATATGTGTACATATTTAGAATGCACGATGCATGTTAATGTCAGCAATACATATATACATGAAGTATGAACATTTTCATTTTGTATAGTGTATTTACACAATTTTGATGCTTTGAAATTACAACAAACGTTTTCAACCTTTTCCTTAAAATTATCTGTGTATTTCTGACTTTTTTTTGTTGAGCACGTACATAGTTGAAATTCTGTGAAATATGACTGTATTTTGACGGGTTTTTGTTTTTTGTATCATGTAAATAGTAAATAGTTTTGGTGAACTATGACTATATTTTTGGTTGTAATTTAATTATTATGTATTATATAAGGTTGTGTCACAGAATATGTACAACATACATGTGATTTTATAAATTTGTATCTACAAGCATGTAAATGGTTTGTATCGTGTACAGTGTACTTTGTACATTTAATTTTCATACAGATTGTAGGTATAAATCATATGAGCCGGGAGAATTCTTGGTAGTAGAGAAACATAAAATTTTAAAAATATACATAAACTCACTATTACAAGTATTTTACATTCTTTTGTTTGAATTCTAAGCCCATTAAAAATGTACACAATAATATTCAGGATTCATCATCCGAGTCATAAACTATGGAACCTTTAACATAATAGCAACCGGCAAAGTACATGGAATATAAGTACTGAATACTGAATGAAAATGTAAAATGTGCTTTTCACTGTACATTTTCTTAATCTTTTAAAAAGAACATAAAAACACTCTACATTACACAAGTGCAAAGTGTAAAGGCCAAAGAAGCATAAGTAAAAGTACACATGCACGATTTAGTATTTGTTAGTACATATGTACATTGAAGATACATAGATTAGAGGAACATTTCATATCTGTTTGAGTGTCTGATTAATTCTAAAAGCCTAGTGTGAACAATCCTAGAATATACCAGATTTAGAATACTTATTTCTGGAGCTTATGACTCATGTACAAAGTACAAATTGGTACAACTGGTTTGGTGTGAGGATGGAGTATGTGAGACCTGGTGTTTTATTATTCATTATCCATGTTATGTATTAAGGTATTAACATCCACATGTGCTGTGTGTAATGTGTACACATTAATAGATGTTTAAACTAAAATATAAATAGCTATAGGTATTTAGTCATAGGGTGCAAATGAAGCTGGAAGTAAAAACAAAATACAGATGTAATATATTTTAAATGGATTAGTCTTCACTGTAAACTTTACTTGTAGTTTATGTGGATGTGAGATTATTTTTTATATATATATATATGAGTCTAGTTGATAGTGAAACAAGTCAACTATTATATGTATGGTATATATGTGTATGTTTGCAAATTGTATGAATGAATGAGTGAGTTGTTGATTATTCAGTGCACATTTGTGCAAACCATCAAATGGGAATCATCACGGAAATGATTCAATCATTCAAGTAATATCGTATTTTTGACCATTAAAGAAAAGTTTTCATAAAGAGTGTACAAAATACTTAATAGACTGTTCTATTTGTTTGTTTTTTTTTGAAACAGGAGGAGGAGAAAAAGACGGAACACGGTGCTCAAATTTTTAAAGTTGTGATGACTAAAGGATTTTAAGTAAAATAAAAGCAAAACAAATAAATCATCAACGAAGGATACAAATAATCCAAGAACTACAGGCAAAAGCGTTCCAGTATTTCTTAAATATTAAATATATGCAGTGCACTCAAAAATTCCAAGGGTCTACAAAGCCAAATCATCGTTGTTGTTGTGTTTGGTGAATGGGGTGTAAAGAGTCGAAATGTGATTTGGAAAAAATCCTGTGAAGGGTGCAATTTTTCCATGCCATGTTACAAGTGAACTCAACAACTACTACTTTTATACAACAAGACTGAAACTTCTCTCATCAAGGAAGGAGATTTCATCGTCATTTTAATTTTTAACTACAATTTTTTTTTACTCTATACTTTTTCAAAATGTGGAAGGCGATCGCAACAACCGTTGTCACCATTTTATTATTTATTTTTATTCACGACGTAACTTCAACTGTGATAGTACAACAAGACAAAATATGTAGTGTAGTCGAACAGTAAGTCCAGTTTTTTTGAATATCTGTTTTATAATAATTGTCTATTTTTATAATTCAACCTTATCCAGAGGATAAGATGAGAGTGGAGCATGGAACATGATGTGTGTAAATCGTCTTCATGACCTAAATAATAATAAATAATAGTAATGTACATATACTTTTTGTGATAAATTTTCCAGCTACAATGTAACAGTGACTGTGAGTAAGCAGAAACCTGTTCGTGTTCGTGAATTTGTTTGGTGTGTTGCCGTACCTCCAAGATGCAGTAGATATATAACCAAGATTAAAACCATTACAGAAAATGAAGTAAGAAATAATAATTTTATGGTTGGAAAAGTTTTCTTCTTTGTAATTAAAAGTATTATTTTCTTTAGAATTTTTATTATTGTATAAAGTATAAAGTCCGTGTAGCCAAGTCTGAAAGGCTTTTATTACACAAGACAGAGTTATAATTGAAAATACAGTGTGTAATTTTTTCTATTCTTTTTTTTTCTTTTTTTATCTTCAATTACGAAGACTAAGCAAAAAACGAGATCTATTAAAACTTGTTGCAAAGGTTATCAAGAGACACCGAATGGAGATAAGTGTACTCCAGTTTGTTCTCAGGGTTGTATTCATGGAACTTGCATAGCCCCAGATACTTGTGAATGCATTACCAATTATGGTGGTCCGGATTGTGGGTCAAGTAAGAATTTGTTGTCTCTTTTCTTATTGTTTCTAGTTTCTAGGTTTTTGCGTACTTGCAGCAGGAAATGCGTCGTAATTGTGCAATGCGTTTTTTTTTGTTGCAAAGTTAAATGTACGAATTAAAATGTATAAAATGTTAAGAAGAAGAAGAAGATATGATATATTTCGTAGCGTTGAATAACCTTTGTAAATTTTCTTTGATAATTCAGCATGCCCTGCAGGCAAATGGGGAAGAGATTGTGCAAATACATGTCAATGCTTTGGAAATGGATCTAAATGCGACGTGAGTAACGGTCGGTGTACATGTGGTCCAGGTAAAAGAACTTTATGTATTACAATATGATACGTAAAAATTAATAATATGTCATGTGTATAATGAATAAGTAGTTTAATTTCATACATGTATATCATTATGTATTTCATTTACCTTCTATACAAATAAATTATGGTAGTATTAAGAATTATTATGATGTGGAATTATTTTACATTGTAAAATCAAAGCTAATGAATTTTGTACTCATTTTTGTTTATTATGCTTACATTTTAAATAGGATGGACTGGTGAACATTGTGATAGAGAATGTCCAGCAGATTTTTATGGACAAGATTGTAAAGAAGAGTGCCGATGTAAACATGGTGGCACCTGTGATCACATTAGCGGCTCATGCCGTTGTGCAAATGGTTGGACTGGTCCTTTGTGTGAAGAGCCGTGTCCGGAAGGAACTCATGGAACTGCTTGTGCCAGTCAATGTAAATGTCAAAATGGAGGAACATGTAATCCAGTAACGGGAAAGTGCCATTGTCCCTCAGGATGGAGAGGAGAAGTGTGCGGAAACCCTTGTCAACCTGGAAAGTATGGAGCTCAATGTAAATTATCTTGTGCATGTTACAATGGAGGATTTTGTCATCATATCACTGGGCAATGCACATGTCAATCGGGATATGTTGGAAACTTGGTAAGTAAAGAGTATATATAGTATATAGACATGTATATATTTTGATTTTCAATGTCACAGTGTGAAAATAAATAATGTATCCGGTGTGTACAAACTATTTATAATTTATAATTGGTTCATAATTTAATGTTAAATTTTAGTGTGAAAAGGAGTGTCCTTCAGGAACTTATGGATTCAACTGCTCTTCAAAATGTGAGTGTCAAAATGATGGTCATTGTAATCCAGTCGATGGAGAATGTACATGTACCAGGGGGTGGACTGGCCGAGTTTGTGAACAAGGAAGTTGTGCAAACGGACTTTATGGACCGGAATGTCAATGCAAATGTGCATGCAATCAAAATAATACAAAAACGTATGTTATTATTTATTTTCCATTATCAATATTTTATTTTTCTATTGTTTACTCTTATTATTACTCAAGTATAATTCCTTGATGATTTCAAACTTTAGACGGATTAAAAATTCCTCAATGTTTTCTTTAGGTGCCATTCACATGATGGAAAATGCCTGTGTAAAGCTGGATGGTCAGGGGGTGATTGCACTCGTCCCTGTCCTTTCAACACTTGGGGAGAAGGTTGCTCAAAAACTTGTGCATGTGGGCATGAAGGGTTTTGTGACCCCTTAAATGGAAAATGTATTTGTCCAGCCGGGTTGACTGGAGAAAAATGTGAACACAATTGCCCCGAAGGAACCTATGGAAATTTGTGTGAACATCAGTGTAGTTGTAAGCAAGCCACTCGTTGTAATCCTGCCACTGGTGAATGTATTTGCGAAAAAGGTAAATTGAAATTAAATTTTAATGGCTTTAGATCTAAATCCCTGAAAAAATAATTATCTAGTAGTGTTATCCATAGTATTTTCTCGTCAAAAATTTATCCATGAATCTAAATATATATGTGTTTAATTATTTTTTATTTTATAGGATGGAATGGTTTACAATGTGACAAGGAATGTGATGATGGATTCTTTGGAGAAAATTGTAGGCAAAAATGTGATTGTAAAAATAATGGAGTTTGTGATCATGTCACGGGTGAATGCAAATGTTTACCAGGATTCCATGGTCTCAAGTGTGAAGAAACATGTCCAGCTATGATGTTTGGTTTGGGATGTAGACAAAACTGTTCATGTCATAAAGAGAATACAGCCAAATGTGACCCAACTGATGGAACATGCAAATGTAAAGGGAATTGGAAAGGTGAGAACTATTTCATTGTATTCATCTTTTACAATTATTTTAACTATTTCAATTTAAAATTCAAATTCAAAACAAGATTTACAACAACAATCATCATTTACGATATTTCCCATATTTCTTTGTAGGACTTGAGTGTGACACGTCTTGTGCAAAGGGGATGTGGGGGGACATGTGTGAACAGGAATGTGATTGTGGAGAAGGGGATTGTGACCAAAGAACGGGAATTTGTAGATGTCCTCCAGGACTCACAGGGAATAATTGTAAGGAACCCTGTGCTGATGGATTTTTCGGTTTGGACTGTTCACAAAGATGTCCGGCTTGTAAAAATGGTTCAGGATGTGATCCTGTAAGTGGAAAGTGTGTGTGTGATCCATCTTACAGTGGTTGGTTTTGTTCATCCCCTTGTTCAAGAGGTTTTTATGGTCCAGACTGCAAAGAGAAATGCAAATGTAGAAATAATGGTGACTGCGATCCCAAAACTGGTAAGTCAAATTCATATTATGTATGTACTTGACACTTGATACTTGTGATTTCTGACTTTAAACTAATATTTATCTAATACTAATTAATGGGATGAATTTTCATTATTTTTCATTCATAAAGGTCAATGTAGATGCTTGCCTGGGTGGTTGTCTGGAGATGTTCAAGACTGTTCACAACCTTGTCCCAAAGGCAGGTATGGATTCAACTGTACTCAAGATTGTCAATGTGGTGAACATGGTGAAAGTTGTCATCCTAATGATGGTGAATGCCGATGCAAAAGTGGATGGACAGGTCCCCGTTGTTCACAAACCTGTCCAGAAGGATATTATGGTTTAGGATGCATGTATGTGTGTAGATGTGGTGATGACGAAGTTTGTAACCCTGTTCGTGGTTGTGTCCGCCTGGAATCTTATGACGGTGAGTCTACTTCTTTTTATTTATTTATATAATTTATTAATTTATTTTGTTATTTATTTATGATACAAAATCTTTTAACTGTCTTATTTAAATGAGAAATGTTTGGTCATCAACTTGTGGTTTTTATTTTCATATATTTCTTTCTTTTCCAGAGTTCAATAATCAAATCCAACTTCATAATGAATTAGAGGAGGGAAGCAAATTTACATGCTTAAAGCCCATCTTAATACCAGGAACTTATGATGAAATCAACAGTAAGTTCTTTTTTTATTTATTCATATTTTATTATTGTATTATACATCCAAGGTATAATATTTTAATATTATGCATACACCATACACCATACGCAAAGTATAAAGAATAAACAGTTAATATTTTTTACGTAATACGTAATATTACATGCTTTTCAAACATTTTATGGAGCTTATATTTACTTCCATTTACTTTTAGGTGAGAGAACGGAACCTACTTCTAATGAAACTGGAAAGATCATTGGAATTGTTACATCAATCTTCTTTGTCCTCGTCATTGTGGCTTGCATAGTAGTTTATTACAGACGAAAGCTCCAAAGACTAAAGGACGTTGGTGGAAATGTGCACTACATTGCCAACCCCCTTCCTCCAGGTATGTACTCTTGTGATTCACTTTTGTGTAAAAAAAAAAAGTCCTATATGTATAAAGAACAAACCCTCACTGAAAAAACAAAACATATTTTAAAGATACTATAAATTAGGAGAAGTCCGAGAGTAGGTATTAACTACCTAAAAATGTAGTCATCTTCACAACATAATATTCAATCATGTTCCATTGATTCATAATAATTCTTTCTTCATCCTATTTTTTACATGAGACAGAAACATAGATATTTTGCAGTGTATGCATATATATATATTAAAGAAACAAAAAACATAAACGACAATAAATGAAATAGTATATACATACTACATACTTAGTCCATTTCTCTAAATCTTTTCTATCTATCTCATTATACCTTCAAGGCTTTTTTCCATTGTGTTCTATACATTATATTAGTGATTTTTTTTTGTGCTATCAGTCTGGGGAAAATTTTTGTCGCAGTATTTATTAATTCCTTCGGTGCTTTTAAGAATTATGACTACATTAAATATATTTAATATTGTTATAGTACATAGGGTTAGTCAAACTTGATTTTCACGGCGTGATTTCCGTGAAAAAGTATCATGCCCGTATCAATTTTGAAGCCCCTTGAATAAAATAAAGCATTAAATGATTAATCCCTTTACATCTTAAAAGAGAAAGGTACATAGACACTTGCTTTTTGTGTTTTAACGTTAGTATATATTATACATATGTGTGTGTCTGCAGCCAAAAATATGCTGAGAGAGGCGTATACTTTACCAAACACTTCGTATAGTTAAAATCAAATTTTAAAGTTTGGTTTAATTTTTTAGCTTCATGTAAAGAAAGAACAAGCTAACGAAAAGGAAACAACAACAATCTTTTTATTCAAATTTTTGGACTATTATTCATTTTAAAGTTGTTTTCTCTCGATTCTCATTTTTGTTCTATTTGTGTATATAGATATAATACTTCAATTTTCTGCCATTTGGAGAATGTGTTTTTCCTCCTTTTTTTTTAACATGCACATATTTATTATGCATACGTTTTTAGTTTATGTGCATATTATATTAACCTGGTACCAGTATGCATTGTACTTGTGCTTGTAAGTTTTATTGTAACGGTTGCTCTGGAAACCCTCACAAAAAATGTACAATAAAACTTACAAGCACAAGTACAATGAGCAAAATCATCATCTGGTACCATGCTATTATATGTCCTGTAATTTTGCTGAGGGTAATGTATCGGAAATTGTTCTATGTATAATATAAGGAGAAGAAAAACATTTTGTACATTAATTTCTTCTTATATTCTCTATCACAAAAGGACAAAGACCAGGCTACGACAATCCCATGTATAATTTTCAAGCACGTCCTGATCCTAATGCTCCAGTAGGACCCTTAAACAACTTAAACAATACAAGGGACAATTCATTCTCATCACTGAATATCAAAAATAATATAACGAAGCAATACAAGTCAAAATTCTCGGAAGATGATGACGAATTCAGCAGCAGAGGTAATAAAACTAATGCAAGAAATAACTCTACTGAAATAGAAATAACTCGTGTGTGTTTAGTATTTAATATTTTAAATTTTAATGCAAACTTAATAAAACACTAATACTGCAGAAATGTACAATTCTCCCCCTTTCTCGTGTCTATAATAACTACGTACCAAAAGTACTAGTATAGTAGCGTAAAAATATTGTACTTAATTGCATAATATAATATGGGGAAAATAATAATAATTGCTAATAATAAACATTCTTAGTTTTATAGTTATATTGTCTGAATCTATAATCTATAACATATGTTTTATGTGTACTGAAAACCTTTAACAAACTTGGCAAAAAACATTCTTCGTAATTTCTATCTACATTTCAATATAATATGTGTACTTTTTGTACTTCCTTGCTTTCCCCGTTATCGTAACAATAAACCTCTCTACTCTCTATACTATAGCTTACGACAACTGGATTTATGGGAAAGGTATCTAATATTCATTAGATGAGTTTTCTTGTTGTTTTCTCTGTGTTGTTGTATTATACTTGCCTCTTTGTGTAGAAACTTTTCTTTCTTTTCCCTTTCTTTCGAGTTTTTCGAGTAGTAATCACTTTCAATTTTAAAAAAATTTTTTATCGATTTCTTTATAACTTTTCTATCGGTGAAAACTTTTTCACTCTTTCTTTTCAACTTTCACTTTTTCTTTGTGTACACACAAAAAATAACTGTTGAATGAGACACACATTAGTTTTTCAATGGAATGAGTTTTTTTATGAAAATAATGTACTATATATATACTACACCCACTAGTAAATCATGTAGATAGTCCATACAAAATAAGAGAATGACCGTTGTATTGTAGTGTAGTTTTTTATTTCCCGTGTGTAAAAAGATGTAGGTTGTTATACTTCATTTCATTTTAACAATGCTGATTCTAATAAAGTCTTCCTTTGCATGATTTGTAATTTTTTTAGGCTCTGCAGCTGGTACTTCTGCACATGGTTATCCTAACCCATTGGAGTTGAAGAATAGAGAAGCAGACGCCACAAATGGAAATCTTCTCAATAATATTTATACTAGCATTGAAAATATCCATGACCCAGATCCATACGGGGATCATACATATGATGAAATAAATAAAAAAATCAACAGTGTCGGTCCCGGTAAGCATAATGAATAATGATTAAAAAGATATATAATATTTTCCTTTCCGGTTCACCTTTGATTTGTGAATTTACATAAACTGTACAATAAAGAACAGTGGGTTAAATATATATATATATATGAATCTTGAATCTCTATAACATAAAGTACCTATGTTTCTTTTGTGTATTTGAATTTCTAGATACAGCTTATGATAAATTAGATTATAGTCGAGCTTCATCTACAGTGAATCCTCAATATACTCAAATGTCCACAATTCCAAGACGAGGAGTTGGGGCTTCTTCTTCCATCCCCTCATCATCTAGATCTTCATCATCGAATTCAACGAATGAACCAGTTCAAGTTGAACTGGAATCAAGTGAAGAAAATCGTTCCAGTTATCCT
This sequence comes from Sminthurinus signatus, assembly GCA_019776565.1. Classification (NCBI taxonomy): domain Eukaryota; kingdom Metazoa; phylum Arthropoda; class Collembola; order Symphypleona; family Katiannidae; genus Sminthurinus; species Sminthurinus signatus. The sequence goes on along the minus strand of JABASP010001021.1, from coordinate 10,226 downwards.
GGTACATATTCAAATACTAGTAGTATGCTACGTCGACCATGAACTGATTAATTCAAAAATAAATAAATAAAAAACGTGTATTCACTCTCATAATAATTGTGACGAGAAACAAAAAGAAGATAAAAACAATAACAAATTTTAAATGGGAAGATTTTGAAAATCTCAGTGTCCAAAGTTTAATCTTCTAAAAACAAATGACAAAAAATATCATAAAAGTGCTAAACGTTTAAGTCGATGAGTGCAAGACAAACAAAGACAAAGTGAGAAATTTAATAATAATAATAACTTATAACTTAATAAATAATAATAATTATTGTATACGCATATTATATACTACTATATCATACTAGTGGTAGATTAAAAGTATTTAGGTAGTATTTATAATATTTATATATATTGTAATTACCTGTGTACATACTATAATATTTAGTACACGTTAAAAATTGTTGCCAGAATCAAATAATTGAACAATGAAAACTATAATATACAATGTATTCTATCTGTTTTCTGATACAAATGTTTTTAAAAAATGGTAGACGCAAAAGACGCATCCACACTCGTAGGAAACCTCTACTAAATATATATGTACGATATTACTATACGCACGCATACGTATGACAAAGAAGAAGTTTGAATTTATATTTAATATTATACACATACATCTATAATCTATGTATATATATATCAATCTTAATATAAAAACTGCAATAATATCAATATCGACGTAACATCAAATACCAAATAATATCTATTTACTTACTACAACTAGCAACTTGCAACCACATCTTCCAAATTTACATATTCTACAAAGAAACGATACGAACTTTCTCCATTCAACTTTCTCTTTGCATGCATGTACGCATGCATGAAAGAAATAATAGCATACTTTTGCTCATTTTTAAGTGCACATTAACATATTAATGTAAAAAATATATCGTAGAAGAAGAAGAAGGAAACTTCATGTGCTACATAATATATATATATATATGTATATATATGATTTAGCATTATTTTGACAGCGGGACAACATTTTAAAACATAATATTATTATTATAATATATTAAATATGCAGTTATTGTTTCGATTAAAAACGAGCAAAAGCAGTCAACTATGTTTTGTATTCGTATTGTAGTAGTCTAAAAGGCTGAATTTTTGAAATATTGTACTGTCAAAGTATATTTTAATGTAGGAAATATATATATATGTAGATATCTTATGTTAAAGTGTGTTTGTTATTCTGTTGCTTAAAAACTGGAATATGAGATTGCAAGTATATGTAACTTTTAATTTTAAAAATAATGATGACCAGATAATGAAACGATTGCAAATGTTTGTGAGATTCATTTTTGTAGAACTCCTATAGATAAAATTTAACCATTAATATAGGATTTCATTAGTGAATCTTACAAGTATTTTTACATCTTTTAGCCTATATTTTTACTGTAAATAACATGTTTTTGGTCAAAATATGTATGTATAGTATCTGTAAAATGTACATATGATATAACTATTAACATTTGTACTGTGTATAGTGTATATATACATAATGCATACATGTGATTACAATACGAATTACAGATCACATATCGTTTCGTTCACTTTTAATTTGTCGTTTTTTGTTACTCGAAAAAAATGAAAAATCCAATAGTAAAACTGACAATATACAGTTTTTTGTTTCATACATAATATATAATGTCATACCTATGACGCGGATAAAATGATAGCATTTAAGACTTTTGGCAGTACGTCCAGCAAAACTACAATATAATTAGGTATGTATATAGTATAGATTCAAAAAGTGTACGTACGCGAATGATTGGATGTATAATTTGTATCAGAGATTACGTCAAGAACAAATGTAACATATATGTAAACTATTATTTTGTCATTGTTCGAGAAAACTGGAGAAAACTTCTCCACGCTCATTGTGTGCGTATAACAAAAATGTGTGTTGTTTTTTTTAGTATAATATACGTATGTGTAAATCATAAATGGATGTTTGTGACTCGTCTCAATTCATGTTAAAATTTTAAGTATTATTCATATAATATGTATTTAACGTAATATATATTCACAAAGTCATTTTTTTACAAGAATAGACATAAAAGATTTTAGCTTTTTAGCTCATAGTTATATATATATAAAACTGAGAGATGTACATAATATATGCATATAAGATGTAAGATAGATTTGGTATCATGTGTGAAAGTATAAAATACATATCTATATACAATATGCATAAATAATTAAAATTATATCAACTATTGTTATTATTGGTATAATATGTCAAAAGTTAGTGCAACTAATGCTAAGACAAAGGGGGTTGAAGTTCTCATGATCAACTTGTTGGCAATTCACTGAAAACTGAAAACATACATACATATATTATATATTCTATAACGTTGACACTACGAGGAAATTATATCAAGTTTTTGGCAATCAGATTTAAGATTTATGATATATATAATACATATGTGTAGGAAATAGAATAAATGTATAAATAGTGTGTAGTGTGTATATTGTACAATATGTTTTATGGATTATGTACTAAAAACGTTTGTAGTATTTATTTATTGTTTGTATAATGTACTAATTTAATCAACTATTGTGAGAATTATTATGAGAATTACTATACATAGGTTAATATTTTTTTAAAGCGAATAACCAAAATGCGAAGTGAAATGAAAAGCCTGTATATATTTGTTGATTCCTACTACATATATCATCAAGATTATATGATTTTATGATGTGTGTATTTTACTATAATATATATAACTAGAACATAACATATCTCCTTTTTAACTACTTATGTGCAAGTGTGTATTTTACTAATTCTAAGACAATATTATCACCGTTTTCAGTTATTCCAACTTTTTTTATCGTATGATTTTTAATCCTATACTGTTCTATATATTAGTACCAACTGTATATTATATAAGTATTATGTATTATACATATTACACCATCATCATTCATAGTTTTCACTGGAAAAAATCTTCTGAAAATATTATAGCCTGTGGAACTTGGGCGGTGTCACATATTATATATATGAGAGTGTGATTTCCATCTAGAGTAAAATAAAACGGTGATTGTACTGTGTAGAATATGTAATATGGTACTTACATGCTTTTTTCTTTGAATTCTATACAAACGTTATTTTAAATTTTATATCCAGTAAGAATATGTAGATGTATAAAACAGAACCTAAACTCAAAACCAAGTCAGTCTCTAATACTGTGTGTAATAGAACGTTAGCCTTTTTTTTAAACCATTAATTATTACAAGATATATTATGTACTGTACTTTTTTAATGCTTACTCTTTAGTCTTTACTATATTTTTAAAGTATTATAACCTCCTTTTTTTAGTCCTTTAACCATTTTAACTTACCGTAAAATCAACCATAATATAATATTGTGTTGATTATAACAACTTTTAAATTGTAACGAATTATTTTGTGTCTTTTACTTGCTATATATATATATATATATATATATGACATATATGTGTCGGTTATCGGAAAAACATGTATTTATATATTTATATATATATAGGCAAAAGAGAAAGAAACCTTGTGGTATTTAATATCGCGTTTATAAAAGTATACTTTTTTACAAAACCATGTCCACCGTGTTAACTATATTTTAACTGATTTGACAATATGAAATATGATGAACGTATGCCTAATGCCTATAGATATTTTACCTTAAATGATCCGTAATACATATGTTATATGTCAGTAGAGAATTTTTCATTGTAAAAAACTGAAAAAACTGATATTCACAGTTAGATGTACATGTATTTATGTACGTGTATGCCGACCGGTTGATGTGTACATTTAAACTTTGTACCTCTGTGTAATAATATGTAATTCGGTATGTTAATGCTTAATGCATAAAAATATCTCTCGGTATAAGAAAAACTATATAGAATATTTTATTTCTTTATGTGCGTTTTGTAAACCTCTCATTATCCACTATCCAATATATTACTGTAAGTGTGTTATTTTATTTTATCATTCCTGAGCTTCCTTTATATACATACTACATCATAATATTATATATATTATATACTTTTGTGATAGTCATATATGCAAAACGATGAAAATAAAGTAAAAACTCAAAGTGTCTTCAAATATATTATATTCGTGTACTTATATCTCTATTTACTTTCGTACATATAAGCATACTACATATATATAATATGTAGGTATTCATATTTGTTCTTTCTAATCCTGTCATTAGAATATTATTTTGACCATTTCACTATGTATTTCATCTATACCGTTATACTGTTACATTTTACATTTGCATAAAATTTGTAAGCTGCAATTTATGTATTATGTATTATGTAGTGCGTACAAATTATCAGTACATTCAGGCATTATAGATATTCTAATTAGAATTTGTAAATGAACACAAAATGCCTATGAAAATAATATTTTCAGTTCATCCATTTAACCTATATCTTATTATCTTATATTATCGTTTTTAAAGTTATAAGTTATAACAATACTTAATACTTACCTTGAACATTACCAAAAAGGGAGTGATGAAGAAGCCAACTCTGGATTTTTTGTGCTAGCATCACTATATCCACTGAAAACGAAGCTCTGTGTATTGTGTGCAGTGTAGTCTCTAGTTTTTTCATAGCTTCTGGATGTAAGCAGAAGTTTTGAAATTGTAGTTTAGTTTTTTTGAAAAACAAAATAAAATGGGGACTTTTAAAGAAATTACGAATTTTATTTTACAGTTTTTGATAGCAGTTAGTATTTTATCGTGTTTTATAAATAATAATAGTGTCAGAGGGAACCTTATTGACGAAAAAATTTTAGAATATGCAGATTACACACTTCAAGACCTTTTAGAACGATATGAAAATACAGAGCGGTCCAACTTTTGGCATCCAAATTCTTTTAAAACAGGAGTACAAAGTCGAGAGGGTAAATTATAATTAACACTTTTTATTAATTTTTTTTTACAGTTAGCTCATTTTTGTGACCATTTTAATTATTATTGGTTGTAGATATTTAAAAAAAAAATTTGATTTTTAACTTTTAATGAATCTCTGTTCTGAATTTGTCACTCTTCTTATTGTAGTTTTTGCTTGTTTCATCTTTCGTATTTGATTTTAATTATGAGTTAAATATCCATATATATATCATACTTACAGTAATTAGAGTATCAGCCGTGTCCAAGAAATGGATACCAGGGATTTACAAACAATGGAGATACGCTCAACTCGGATCCAGAACAATTATTGTTGGACTTACGGATTATTCAATAGATTTTTATGATGATACATTGAGACAAATTGGAAATATAAGTAAGTAATATAAAATAATTATTTAATGGCGATCAATATGATTGGACTACGTGATTATTATTCTGCACATAATATGCCATAATATTATAGATTATAGTTACTTGAGTCTTAACAAAACAATAAAAATTTATAATTTAAAATGTATATTCGTGATATTTTTCCATAAAATAATTATATAGAAAGTTATGAGTACTTGGTGACCTTGACGGTTTTTTCTGAATGGAATGATGAAATGAGTCGACCTGAAATAATTGTAGTAGTTGCTACTCGAGAACCCTCTTTACAATCATACAGCTTTACTAATGAAACAGTCCAAATCCTTGGAAAATGGCCTGTACCAAATACTGTCAAATCATTGGAACTTTGTACAGTTGATATTTCCAGGAAAATTGTGGTAGTACCTGAAAGTAATCAAGTACCAGTGGATATTTATAATTTTGAAGTTGATCATAATTCTAGTCAATTATGGTAAGTTTATTTATTTTTTCTTCAAAATGTATTTTATATTTTATAACATTTTTTATACAATAATATTGTATCATTTTTTACATTTTATATACACAAATACTTTTATAAAATTCAATATCATAAAAACTCATTCATATATAATATATATATATAGGTTTTTTCAAAGAATCAATGTGGAACAGCGGACTTGTGTAGCTGTTCATGAATTGGAATCTTCCTGTTCCATTACTATTGCCTCTGATCATAAAATTGGTATTTATTCTTTTGAACCAAGAATGGGATATTTTGATGAACAAACTAAATTTACTAATATCTCCGCACCTTGTCAACAACTCATTTCCTTCAGTCTGGCTTATAGTGAATATATAGCTCATGTTCCTCAATCTCAGTATAGTCGAAATGTGGAATTTTTTAGTGAAACTGGAAATGACTATTTAAATCAAAATTCAGCACCAATTCAAGCCACTGAAGTAGTATCCCTTCCTGCTGGTGATTATAGAGATGAAGATATTCTCCTTACTCGAACACTGAGTGATACAACTAAAATTCTCTCATATGATGGGGTTAAGAAAATGTTTAGAGAAACGTTTGTCTGTACTCCAGGTATAGTAAAATACTTTTTTTTTGTATCTGCTATCTGCTATGTAATATATTATATTATATTAATAGATACGTTATATCGGTATATAACTATATATCTCCACAGTATTTAAAGGTTTTAGCCTCTTTTTAGTTTTCATGACCAGTTGTATAATAGAGGATACTAATAGAATGTTAACATTCTAATTTGATAACAAATTTGATAACTATGAGAATATTATGGTTATGTTTATACAGTATACAATGCTCATTATACATTATACATATACTATTGTACCCTTTTCTTTAAACATAGAAACATGCCCAATTGAAAGTAATTTACCTAATGGTGTTGGAACACTTATAAATGGAACAACAGTCTACTTTTCTCCAACTCAAGCAAATCAAAATCATGCTTTAATCCTTATCATTAGTACTCAAATTGAAGAATATACTTCACCTGTTTATGAAAGAGCCCGTCAGCTTTATACTGAATTTCGGACATTGACAGAACAGTACATAAGGTATTATATATATATTTTAACATTATTATTATTTATTTTCTTCAACAATGAAAGTCAAGTATACATTTTATTAATTATTATACAAAAAATAAACAGGACGTACAAAAGTATATCCCTCAAATAATAATATATAATTAGCAATGTAAATGAATAACATAATAAATGATGAAGAAATCAAACAATAAAGATCAAAGATAAACCTCCTCTTTTTCTTTTTTGTTATTATGTTCAGGTTTCAAACAATAATATCAAATGTGAGAACAGCATTAGATGATGCTTTATCCCAAACAAATCCTAATGTTATTCAAGGCAGCTGGACTGTCAGAGAACTGAATAGTTTGAATACTCAAATTTATGAAGTAAATCAAAATAGTTCATTTAATTATCATCAAAACTTTCAACATGTGGAATTTCATAGAGTTCCTTTATACCCTGTGGATTTCACCATTGTCGATGCTGAGACTGATAATAAACTAAACATTTACAACAGTTTAATCAGTAGTGCTGAAATCCGTACAATGAAAACGGTTCCTCTGAATTCGGAAGAAATTATCCAAGTTTCAGCTCGTCATTCAGTAGTTAATGGATTTATTAAAGGATCATCAATCAAAAGTCGTCAAGTGAAAGTTGGTGGAATTAATGGAATTACAGATTTGAGTGGATTAATAAATGGCATGGCTCTCTTAGAGCATTCTGGCTCAACATTAGTCATTACAAGACCAACACAATTCCATGGTGTTCTCACAATCACGGATCTTGAAACTTACAAAATAAATAATGTTCCAACACAACATCTTGCTTGGCTTTCATCTAAAAATACATTCAATTCCACAATTCTCTTTGAAAAACGGTTCCATGTTATGGAAAGTATTGGTGCTTATGATGTTGGTGGTTACAGATTTCCTGATGATTTACTTTTGTCCACAAATGTCATTGGTATGTTTTTTTTTATACTACATTTTGTCAGTAATACAGATAATTATTATATTTTTCTGGTGTTCCTTTTTTTACTTACTTTATTATATTGCTCTATAGAGTATTTTAGTAAAATACAACAAAAATAATAAATAAATGAAAAACAAAAAATAATAAATATTGAACTAATATAAAATGCATTATATAAAATCAAGGATTGATTTTGTAACACATGAATAATTTTTTTTGTGGGTATTTCAGGAGTTACTCTTCATGATTTAGTAGCTTTGGATCAGGCTCAAGTATCTGTTCCAATTCGTTCAGTTAACATTGATCGGGAGGAATTAGAACGGGATATTTTAACAACAGATACTTCACAAACAATAACTTCTCATATCCATTTCAGCAATATTGTTTTGAGAGAGACTGGAAATGTTAATTTATTGAATAATGAAAATTTTGTCCAGTTAGCTAATTCAGTAATTCGTACAAATCATAATGGAGTAATAAGAGGATCAAAAATAATTCAGTCTGCTAGTATTACAACAACAGGACAATCATTAACAATTGTGAATAGTCTCAACTCTGTTCCTTTTCCTTCCGGTTTTATATCTGTTCATGAAAGATCTATCAACTTGAATGGCTTCAAAAACTTTGCTTATTTGTCTGCAAATTCAGTAAGTTAAAATGCACTACTGTAAAACGAAACCAATCATAATATTATTTCCTACTTTTCTGTTAGTAATTTTTTTTTAAAAAAATTATGACTTGGTTTTTGATTTGTATTATACAAGTTTTATAGTAATTTTTGTTGTATTCTAAATTGTTTTCAATCAAAGGTGGAAGTAATTGGAACAATTAATGAAATAAGTACTCGAAATATGGTGAGGAAAAATGCATCACCAGGAGAGTTTATCAATTCAGAATGGGTATTGTTGGATGCTGTTAATTTTGTGGGAGATGTACAACTTCGAGAAAGTATTGGTGGAGTCAACTTTTCAGATTTCTTTTTTAGAGATACATTCGATGTGCCCAGAGAAAAATACTTTCCTAATTACCACATTATAGTTGATGCTCCAGTGGAACTCAATTATATACATGTAGATAATAATGTAAATCAAAAATCATTTGAGGAAAGTTTTGGAAATGCTCTCGTTTGTGTGAGTTTTATTTTTATTTCTTATTAATCTTTCTTTTTGGGTATTTTATCATATGTATTGTATCATTGATTAAGCATCTCGTTTTATGCAAGTGTTATGTAGTTTATGTAAATTCTTGTTTCATTTAATTATTTTTTATTTGTGTTTTATTTTTGTTAATTTGCTATAGGATGAAACACATACTGAAGTTTTTGTCAAAGGATTAACAACTTTCCAAAGTGATGTTGTGTTTGGTCATGTTAATGTACAATCCAATAAAATCAATGGAATTGATTTTGACAACTTTTTCCATCGAAATAGGGAACAGAATATTACAAACAAGCGTTTCGTTTTTACTGAAGCCGTTACCTTTTCGAAAATTGTTGCTTTGTCTCTGATTGACTTGGTTGATGTACACAGTGTTTTGAAAAATGCTCTCACTCTCAATGCACATCAACAAGTTTTACCTCCTCAATTAGTATTTGATTCCATATTTTCTGCTCATACCATGACTATCAATGGTCCTATTAATAATTTCCAAAATTTCTCCACGGATGTTGCTTTAAAATCCGGTCGTGTAGAACAAGTTTTTGAAAGTCATTTAACCTTTTCTGAAGCTGAAATGACTTCTTTGTGTAAGTACTTTTAAAAAATAATAATATTATTATTAATTATGATTACATATTTTTGGTTTTTGATACAAAAGGAAATTAATTTTAGCCTGTATAATATATTATGTATGTATGCATAATTTGTGTATAATTTTCTCTGCAAAACGTTTTTGCATTTTAGTTAAACTGAAAAATCATTTATTTTATCTATTTATTCAGATGTCACAGACAATCTTGCAGCTTTAAGCAGCTTTGAACAACTCAACATTACTCGTTGGATAGAAGATCGAGTTACATTTTCTAAAGATGCTGTTTTATTGGAACCTATTGAAATCTTAGGAAGAGTTAGTTTTGAGAATGATATTAATACAAATAGTATCAATGGATTGGCTTTGAATTACCTCAATTCAGGAGTGCTAAGAACGGATTGGAGTGTACAACAATTTCAAAGTCCTGTGGGAATCCTTAATTCAGTTGAAGCAAAAGGACATGTTCAGTTCTATGATTCTTTGAATGACTATTCTATGAGTAGTGCCATGAGAGATTTTGTCCCAATTAATGGAGATAGATTAGAAAACATCTATGGGGAATGGCAGCTTGAGGTAACTTTATTATTATTAATGTATTCAAAGTATAGTTAAAAGTTATAGTATAATATCTCCAATT
>JABASP010001020.1:0-35794 GCA_019776565.1 Sminthurinus signatus | reverse complement strand
TCTTCCAAAAATTATAATATTTTCAGAAGTCAGTTACTTCAATATAATATTATAATCTCTGCTTTCTTCTGGCTCGCTCCCTCTTTAGGTACTCCTGTACCCGTGTTTATTGCAAATATGTACTATATTATATTCTAGATTCTAGATTCTACTGCTTTTGCACTGGCACTGGTAACAATGTATTGTGCATAGTATGTACACACAAATACTTTTCTTCACTTTTGCATGTGCTAATGTACTACTATGGTCTACTATCTCTACTACACTCTCAAGTTACAAGTTTCAATGCACAATATATTATATACAATACACAATTTAGAGTAGAATGTAGAATATTTATATAATAATAATAGTAATAGTATATACATATATACAGAGGACACGCAATATGGAATAAGTAACATTTTTATCCCTTATACATCGTACTACGTACTATATGTTGTATGTTATAAGTTATGTGTGAGACAAAGTATTTTTATATATATACGCATTATCTTTGGAAAAAAAATTTAAAATAAGTAGCAGTTTTGGTTTTATCTGTCTGTGTGTCTCTCTTTTTTCTGTTCTTTTCTTGCCATGTTTTGTCTAATATAATTACATATAAGTCAAGAGTAAAGTACCTATTTTTTTACATGCTCACAATTCACAATAATTCACAATGGAACAGAAATACAATCCACAATCCACAAGGTTTACTTGTCATTTGTCATGCCATATGTATAATATATATAGATATATCTTTTCTGTCTACTCTATTAATGGATTTTAGTTTTTAGATTATCTATGTTTTATGTCTTATGTCTTATGTTTTACCTAATATTCTACATATGTATGGGTAAAAACCCACAGTTTAGACTCTAGACTTTACTCACAGTTCACTGCTCATATGTACGTGCAAATTACTAGCTTGTAAGTAATACAATGAAATAGAAAAAAAAATGGAGAGAAAAAGAACAAAATCCGTTTATATTGTGCACATCATCTTTTGTTATTATGTCTACTTAACTATATATATATATATAAATATGTATTAAATAGCAGACAGCAGACAGCAGACATTATATAGATTTTAGATTCTAGACATTGGGCTTTATGCTTTATACTTTACACAACGTACATTGATCTAAAATCTAAAGTCTACGAATGAAACGAATGCGAATTACGCATACATAGACGTATATATACGTACAATGGTACATGTAAGTAGTTAGATTTACTTAGATACAGACACTGATGACTGATAATGGTACTGAAAACTGAAATTCATAGACAAAAGCACCAAGTTCACCTATCTTTCTTTTTGTTTCCAGCTTCTAAATGTCTATTGCAGATACAGAAAATGAAAATGGGCATATTTTATTATCATCATCTTGTGCATCTTTCTTTTTCGGTGTAAGGTGTAGGAACATTATGAGGACGTACTAGTACTTACTTGCAAATTCTCTTCAATTGTACAATTGTACCTACCAAGTTTTCATCATCATTTGAATAAATTAACAATTATCCCCTAAATTAATACATCCTTTTTTGTGTGGAAATATGTGAAAATATGTTTACTTTTTGCACAAGAAATAAAAGGAATGCTCTTTTACACACATGTATATAATATATATATTATATTAGGGTATCTGAGTAGTAAATAGTAAACAGTAAATATACTAAATGCTAAATATGTAACTCATTTCAGGTTTCTGCGTAATCATAAAATATGGTAACGAGAGCAAGTAACTGTGTGCATTTGAAGTTTTGAGTTTTGAGTGTTGAGTATACCTGTATAATTGAAACTGATTGTTGATACCGTCACCCTGAAACTGCCAACTCGCAATCATATCGATAGAGCAGATAGACAACAGAACAAAGGGATATATGAATTTAGAAATTAAGGAAAAGATCAAGTATTATTTAGATAACTGTTGCTACATGGCATGTTAAAGTTCTTGTAGAAAGTAAAAAGATGACAAATGAAATTTTTGGTAAAATTCAGACTAGAAACTAAAATCCCGTATATGAACAAATGTAATTGACATCTGTTTAGTGCTTGGCAAAGTTCATTCACAAAATCTGGTAAAATGGGAACACGACGTTGCATTAAGAATTTGAACATCTGATGTCTAGAGTCTAGAATTCAGGATTCCAAAAACTTTGTAATTCTGAGTAAAAAGCTGTGATTTCAAGTTAACTTTTTTCTGTACTTGTACAATTTGGAATTTAGAATAGGCGTAAACCGTCTGAGTTATTATGTAATTGTAGTTGTAATTGTAAGGTTTTTTGTAAAAATTGTCATGGCAATTTCGAAAAAATAGCTTACATTTTTTCTTACAATTTTGTGCACCCGATGGTTCAGTTGTAGAATATTTTTTCATGATTTCACCCTCAAATTGATGAAATCAGGGATATTTTTGGAATTTCAAGGATAATTAAGGGTCAAGGGACTCTGAGGTGTCCAATCATTTCGGATTTTATTAATTTTTATATATAATGTATTAAAATTATGTAGTTTGTATGTGCAAAATTACAATAATTGTAATTAGCCTACAATTATTGTAGGCTGTTTCGTAAGTCCCATTATTGTGGTCAATTCCCATGACAATTTTTACAAAAAACCTTACAATTACAACTACAATTACATAAAGTCTCACAGGGTTCCCGCCTAATAATCGTGGAGCGTATGTAGAATGTAGAATGAAAATGATAAATCTCCAGTCTCCAGTCTACAGTCTTCACAGCTTCTCCTCTGACTTTATTTTATTTTTCATCCTTTCTTATTTAAAAGCTGTATGGTGAAAAGTGAACTTGTGGCTTTAATCTTTAATCATCACGTTGCTATGCAAAATACAAATATAAAGGGAACTACAGTTGTATATTGTATATTGTACATACCACCCACAGAGAATTCTCTTTCATGTTCAGAAATAAATATGTACACTGTACACACAAAATACGCAGCAACTTGTAGTTATATTGTACATTGTACTGCTTTGAAAAATATATAATGTAGACGCTAAATATAACTTGAAGTTTCTAGTTGCAACTTCTAGTGTACGATTGTTTTGTATTCATACTTGTAGCTCAAATCCCTTTCTGCACACAAGTTGAATAATTGAATTTGCATATATTTCACCATTTCACAGGCGGATGCAAATTCTGAAAATATGACAAGGAAAATTATCCACTTTTGTAAACTTGGAAACCACCAGACTAAAACCCTCTCTCTTTCTCTTTCTTTCTCTCTGTTTATTGTGTTGTGTGGTGTATTATCTTTTGAGGGAACCTTATTACTGGAACCACCTACGCTTTCTCCCTACTTCTTTACCTTTTAATCCTCCTCATGACTGAGTAAATTTGAGTCAGATTCCAATTCCAGCTCCAGTTCTAATTCTAATTCTGATTCTGATTCACTCGGCAAATTACACAATGAATCCACCACACAGAATATCCGTAAAGCGGAAATAAGTAGTACTAAAATAAATATCTGCACATAATATGTCTTGCAAAAATACAGGTTACAGGCATCTTTCGTCAGTCAGTGTAAATAGTAAATAAGAGATATCTTTCCCTTTCCTTGAATTTGAATTCACATTAGAATTTCAAGTTCCATGAAAACACAACACGTAACCACAATTTGCATAACATGTTAAATGTTGAATGCTGATCGTTGAAAGTTGAGATTTTAGACTTCCAGGAACAGAATGCAGAGGACAGAATGTTTTAAAATTTATACAAGCCTTATCATCATTATCATCCTTTATGTAATTTGTATACTCGGGTAAAAATAATACAGTAGATCAGAGCATAACACAGAGGAAAAACAGTGTATTGTGGGCTTTTTATATATATTTCATAATTCATAACTTCTTTATATGGAATTATATAATTCAGAATTCAAGGGACGTGATATATAAAAGACATAAGATACAAGGATTTCTTTTAGGATTAAATATTTCCATTTTAGACATCTAGACCAAAGACCAAAGACAAGAGAAAGCAGAACAGGGGGAATTCTGATGGTAGAATCTGAAAGCTCCGAAAGTTGCTCGGTTTAAATCCAGGATCCAGAATTCAGAATCTAGAATTTTCAGCGGAAATTCTTGGATGAAATGTAAAATAGTAAAGAAAGCCGAAGCATATGCGGATGCTGGAATACTGTAAAGAGTTCCGAGTCTTAGCCAGAGGCAAGTCGACAGAGCCATGTGTCCTTTCTGCATGACTGCTGGCAAAAATGAGTTTGAATATATGAAACATTATTAGCGGATTCATGTGTACATTGTACAATGTACAATGTACAGTGTAAATGCATGCATTGGCATTGGACGTGACAGATGAGTGGCTTGAGCTGTGACAATAATAATATACACATTATACATTATACATCCAACAAAGAGAAGATCCAACAGCCACACGCAAATGGTATGAAGACTTCAAAGAGGAATTAAGTTGGCCTAGCTAATGTCATTCCATCATTCATCATGGTCCCAGCCACTGCCACGCTACAGCCTGCAGAGCCAAGTCAAATGTATCATGTACAATGTACATTTTCCCTTTCTCTTTCTTTCCCTTTGGCCTAATGCTAATGTCATGATCTACATGAATAAAAATACGAATATGAATATGAACAGGAATATTGCAGCATCTTCTATTCTACACATGCAAGTACAAATATATAAGATAGCTTTCGATGGGAAAAATTCAAACTCAAAATGACAATACAAGTAACGCATAATATAGAAAGAAAATAGAAAATAGAGAAAAGAGGATGGAGGACAACAATAATAGTGCACAACACAACACAAGCTAACAATATTACGTATGCCATTACATTGCGTTACATTGTATTACAATTCCTAGTACAGTTTGAATTGTGCGGGATAAGTAGATTGTAGATTGTAGAGAACATAAAAGGATGCCGAGTCCGGAGTCCGGAGCCATTTTAGCCCCGAGAAATGCAAACGAGATAGAAAGAAGACGAACTCTGCACAAAAAAGTGGGAATGAACGGAATGAAGAAAAGAGAAGAAGGGGAAAGAGGCTGAGAGAAAATCGAAAATGAAATCGCTTCTATTCCCTCTCCAATTTCATTTGATATTATTACCTCAACATAAATGGAAAAAAATACCAAAGGCTCTGGATTCTGGACTCTACACTTGAGACTTGAGACTCGTGAATTGAGAGTCTGGATTTCAAGAAGGAAAAGGAACAGTTATATTATGTTATGTCATGTTATTTTCTCTGTTCATGTGCAATGTGCATGTGTCCATATTCCGTCGGTACGAGTTGACAAAAGTAATCCTTTTCCCTACATTTTTACATACACATACAATTGGCTCTCTCCTTTGTCACGCCGACATCCAAACTCCAAATGCCTTCAAATTTCGAATTTTCAAATCTACTATCTACATTCTACATTGAGGAAGTTCCACTGGATTCAAAATCTGACTGAAGTAGAGACAAACCTGGAATTTTTAAGTTTATGCTTTGATTCAGCTAACAATAACAAGAAACGATTTTAAAATGAGTGTTTTTACTCATCTGTCTTATTTGCATCTTATATAGAATAGCTGAAAGCAGAAAATACATTGATTCGAAATTCGATTCAAATTCTCATCTCAAAAGACACAGACACAGGACCAGAAAAGAAGCCTGCAAGCAAAGGTTTATACTCAATGTTCTAACCTATACGCAAAACCTATACACTGGAGAAACTGGAGAACGAGACAAGACAAGAGACGCATTTTTGGGAATATCAACATCAACATGATTTATGAAATGACATTGCCATATCTAATATCTTACACTGATGCAGCTTTAAAGTCATTCTCTCCACTTGCTTTTTCTGACACCTAGACAAAAGATGCATAAATATCTACTATGGCTTCGATATTCGTTATTCGATACACACATAAAAATTGCATTTGGCTGCTTATGGTTGGCTGTTGCATAGAAACTAGAACCATTATTCTCCTCCTTCTCTCCATAAACACTGACATCAACATTGACATTGATATTAACTTGACGCTGTATTCTCAACTCCCATTCAAAATGGATGGAGAATGCAATTTTAGGTAACCTTAAACCCTTGTTCAGTGACAGGGGGCGAGGAGAAAAACGATTATGTGTTGTGTATTTTGTAGTGCAGTCGGCTCTCAATACTCGATATTCGATCTATCCATTTATTTGGATCTTGCGTCTATCCCGAATCCATAAATATTTTCAGAAATATTCCTTTTGTCTCTATACTTTTATTTTTAAATCCAAGCCACTTTTCTGCTAACTTTGAATTTGTTATTTGTTGTGAAAGAATTTCTAACACATCAACTATAAAAATATCTAAATGAATGGGAAAAAATGTATTTTATTCTTTGTCTTTTCCATATTAAAACCAAACCAGATGTACATTTTGAATCCACTCGAAAATCAACAGTCAAAATAAAACTGGTTAACTAAGATCAGTGTCACACTGTAAAAATAGTATTGTTTGTAGTGTTCTACTGTCTCATTTCACCATAAAACAAGAAAACCAGAAACTAGCCAAAACTTCTTTCTCTCTCTACTTCTGTTTTACATACCTTTTAGCTTTAGCTTTTAGACAGGAGGAAAACCACAGAAAATTCTTCCGTGTCAACGCCATCCCGCCTGCCAGATTTTTCTTCTTTTTCAAAGCAGTGAAACACATACAAATAAAAAGACGAAAACAAAAACGAGAACGAGAACGAGAACCAAAACCAGAACAAAAGCAAAAATACCGTAATAAAAACAACTCATTAAAGGTTTGGAAAACTCTCCACAGATGTATCAATTACACGCACTTTGACTAATTATTCCATTTTGCATCAGCACTCCGAACTCGGTACAAATAACAAACCATGATGTGTGATGTGAGATGTGTGATGTGGGAAGGAGGAAGAACGTGCCTCTTTTCCCTCCTGTCTCAAATCTCAAAGTTGGAAGAAGATTGAAATATAATAGTTGTCTACTCTCTACTATCTTTGCCACGACTACTACCACGACTACGACTACAACGTCTATGTTGTACAACATTCTCCAAATATTTGCACAACACACTAATTGAAATGCTCATGTATTTTTTCCTCCTCTAGTTACTTGAGTAAAGAATGAAAGGATCAACTTGAGTCTTGAGTCTTTGTCAAAAGTTAAAAGTGGCTCGGTGAAAAAAATCAAAGATACACTACAAATGAGAAATCAAAACAGTTCCAAAATCAACACTTTTATTTGTATTCCACATCTTTCATGATATAATAACATTCTTTTTCTTCTTTTACTAAGAACTAAAAAGTACGAAAGTATGACAGCATGAACGCGGTAAATTCAAAGTGGATGTCGAATGTGGAATGTCAACTGACTGGAAAATATCAAGCATCGAATTCCAATTCCAATACCAATTGAATACAACATAACAATAGACACAATGAGAATTGAGAATGGATTGAGAATGGAGAGAGAATGAAACAACCTGAAATGAAATAAAATAAAATAAAGGGCTAACCTGTTGACACAGTTCAAATGAAGACACACCGCTCCCGTTGTTGATGCTCACATCCGTCGTTGACAGGGAAGGAGCAACGCTTTTATCCGTCGTATCATCACTGCTTCCGCTGTACAAAAAAAAACAGAAAAAGAAACACCGCAAAACAAATATTAGATCTTTTGTGTACAATGTACAATATTCAACATGCTACAAACTACAAACTAGATACAAAATACAAGATACATGTAAAAAAATCCATCAACTGGAAGAATTGTAAACAAACAGTAGGAAATTGTGTTTTTTTTTCTATCATATCATATTTTTATTTCCATATAAATATACAATAAATCCCCTGGTCTTATACAAAGACTGATTCGTTTGTATTCTCGTATTTCTCGTGTTTTGTGTAATGTACTTATGTACACATGAAACTTGGTCCTTGTCTCACCATCAGTATCATCATGAGAAACAAAATGTTTCTGTTTGTATTTGTGTTTCTATTTGTATTTATTTACAGTGACTCTAGACTCGAGAATAGAACTAGAAGCAGAAGAACGTGAGAGAGAGAAGAGGATATAATAAAACAGAAAAGACACGAGTTGAAGTTGAGACGAAAGACGAAAGTAGAAATACACAGAGAAAGAGAAGGAGAAAACAGAGAAAACCCACCAAAACCACATGATATTATTATTTTGTCCACCGGGGGATGAACTATCACTGTATCACAAATCACAATATCCAAAAACTTTCCTCATACACAGCAACAACTAGAACGACAACCAGAACCAGAACTACAAATACAACTCGAGAAATATAATAGGTAGTACACATATGTAATAGCACAACACAACACACCACAAGACACGTGAGACATGAGATATCAAGAGAAAGAATCTTCAACACTTATTTCCTATAAAGTACACGTTACACGTTGTACATTGTACTTTGTACATACTTTTAATATTACTAATGCACAGGAGAGAAAATAAATATCTATCCAGCAAAGCCAAAGCCAAACTTCTTCTTCTTCTTCCTGCTCACTCCAGATTCCAGATTCCTTCCTTCCCCTCTTATTCCATTTCCTCTTTTTGTTTAAACAAAGACAAGGATTTTCATTCTCATTCTATGTACAAATAATGCCAACGCACCTCCGCCTCCTTTTACAAATTGTATCGATTTCCACCACCAACCATCAACTATCAACCACATGTACAATGTACATTTTACAAGCTGTATTATATGAATGATCTACACTAGAAACCAAAAACTACATGTACCACATTAACGTCATCATCCAAACTCCAAACGCCAAACGCCAAACTCCAACCAACAAAACACAACACAACATAACAACACAGTGAAATCCCACAAAGACAAACAATAATAATTTTCAAACTGAAAATGCTCATTCTCTCTCTCTCTCTCTCTTTTGACTTTTGATTCAACATGGAAAATGGAAAATAGAAAACAGAGCAGTACTAAAAAGTAAAAACTACAAGCACAGGAAACACATTTAATCACCAGGCCTCCATTCTCCATTCTCCATCTCCGCCCAAGTAATATCCATTCCACATTCTAGATTCTACATTCTAGATATATTCTACAAACATAGAAACACAGAAACTAAAAACCAGAACAATATGGAATTGTAACTTTGAACAAAATTTCACCACTTGTCAAGTATTTATAAACATAGATCATAGACAAAGTGAACCACGGAGTCATTTGTCATTCCTTCATGTTATTCCTCTCCCCATTTCATACTTCATACAGTAGTTCATATACAGAATAAACAGAATATAGAATATAGAAATTTCTTGTGGAGCATTTATTTAGCCTCGTTTCTGTTCATACAGACAAAGATGATGTGTTGGACTATTTGCTTTTGTATTTGTAATATTTCTATGAGTTGCAGTTTGCAGTCGAGCTTTTGGTTTTTGTGGACGGTCGAGTGTCGAGTGTGAATAGAAACTTTTCATCATCATCAACAGAGCTTTTTTAAGGCCGACCAGCAACTAGTAGACTTTTCAATGGGAATGGCCACGGTGTTAACAAGTAACAAGTTTTTCCACATGACTGTAAACAGTAAACAGAATGGATTTGGAGAATAAACAGGGTTATCTAGAATCTAGAGGCAAACATGCACAATTCACAATACAAAAGTCAGAGCTGTGGGAACAAGAAACAGCCGCACATAGATACAGTGTGAAAAAATACAATACTGAACCAAATGTAAATATTTATTGAATCCAACTAGTACGAATAAATATGTCAACTGTCAATTTTCAATACAATATTTATGGAGCTTATCAAGCTTCAAACTTTTACAGAATCAAATAAATCCACCCGAATTTTTGAAGACTATCGGCAATGTCAATAAAACAAGATGTAGGCAGATGAAACTTCTCTGTAATTTTTCCTGTACAAATTTAAAGAACCAAAAGGAATAAAGACAATGACAAAGGCTGGAAAAGTGTGTTGAATCAACAGTTGGAAAGAGTGAAAACGATTTAAACCGCAGTCGCATGGCATGTCAGGTTTATAAACCAGAAACGACAAATGTCATTTCATAAAACAACGAGGCTTGACAGTTGACAATTGACAGTACGAACAAATCGCTAGTCAACACTCAATACTTTACATTTAAAAGTATTTTTCCACCAATGTAAAATAACAAGACAGCTTTTCAATTCCGTTTTAAAATTGAAACTGCCAATCATAAAACTACGATTGGTTTTTTCAGTGCTAAATAAGTTTTGTTAAAGAATGAAAAGGATGAGAAGAATTGCATTTGTTACAAATTCATTTGAACCACTTCATAAAACCCATTTCGTCGTGTATGAAATTTCCTGTTTCAGCTCTTATGTCTGTAATTTTTCTGTGGCGTAAATCAGAAGCCTATCTATAATCATTTCAATTTTCATGGATCCAAAATCCAGATTTGTTCAATCACCAACTCAATCGTCAATCTTCGATTAAGATCGTCACAGATGGTTCATGTAAAAGAAACCATGGACATTGTGCATGTAAACTTATATTGAAACTACTCAGATTTCAACAAAACTCTTAGCTCTGAGCGCGCAACATGTACTGTGTTAGCAATAACAATAACAATAACTTGGATTGGCTTTCTTTTTTTTCTACTCTGAGTTCCATTTCCAAGTTCCAAGTAGAACAAAGTACAAAGTACTATAATAAATCAACATTTATGTACTCTATATTCTATATTCTATAGTCAGCCACCTACAATATATTCACTACATCTTATGTAAAATGTTATATAAAATATGAAATGTACATGGAAAATAAAAGGCATACATTACACATTTTACGACACAATAATAACTTTTTCAATTTTCAGTATCCACTCGTCTTCATCTTCATCTCACTTCTCAGAAACTTTTACTATCGGCTATCGGAATTTGACATTTCCCATCCGCTTTTACTCACGGCTGTCAATCGTCAGTACCTTCCTTGCAGTGGAAAAATTCGGGAAAATTCATACACAATGAAAGAAAACTTGCACGACGTAAACAAGCGTCTACAGTCTACAATCTCCGTCTTTTCTGTACAAATGTAAAAGGTAAATGCAAAAGGTAGTGTATTTTTATATTTAATATTTACATTCAAAATCCAAAATAAAAAATCCAATGTACAGACTATTTCTTCAACACCAGCACTGACACGGCACACGTGGCATAAAATCCTCAATGTTTGTACAAGATTTAGGAGCTCTTTCATTCTTTTCATGTCAGGTCCCTTTGAATTTTGGAGGACAGGTGTAGTAAACATAAGAAAGGTGTTTTGTGTTCCACTGGCATGAACTTGGTGAATTTGACATGACAAAATCCATACTCAAGTGTCGAATCTCGAATCGTGAGTCTATTTACATTTCTACATAATATTATGTTTCTCCATTATGCACCATGTCATAATAATATGTAACAAGAGTTTGCGTTTTTGTAAATTTCCTGTACAAATTTGAGTGTTGAGGAGCTTTTCCTCGAATCTTTGGATTCATCGTCAAGGAATTTGAAAGAAAATGATGACTATAGTAAAAATCCTAGTATAAAAACATGCACCAATTTTGAAACTGATTTTTCCATTGGAAATTGGAAATAGCAAGTAAAAAATAAATATCTGTAGGTATTTATTCTGATTTTGTAGCTTGTAAAAGAGTAAAATACAAAATACAGATACACGAAACTTAATACCACAAACGTGTGTAGTATTTATTATTCATTATGCATCATTTACAAGTTACCAGTGACAGAGTACAAATGTTTGCAGTTTGTACTCGTGTAGTTGCAAGTCGTGTGAATTGCGATTTACGATGACGTTCAAGTTTCAAGGCTTCAATTAGTGAGCTAATGATCCTGTTTCTCGTCTCTCCTCTTTCTAGTCTCGAATGAATCATTTTCATTTTCTGTGTCAAACTTGGAATGCCGAATACCGAATGTCGAATGTCAATGGTGATTCTATCAAGACAGAGGAATTTGAATACCTCTTACTAGTACTGCACTGATCGTCATTGGACTGGATTGGTTTGGATTGGATTCTTGGATTGGAATCTTCCCAAACGCACACAACCTCACGTAGCACTACCCTTGGGAGAGAAGTTGAAATTGAATAAAAGTTTCATCGATTCCTTCTCCCACTTGCCTTGTCGTTCTCAGTGCCCTTGTCTTTTTCTACGAGCCGTGAAAGTAATAGTCTTTAGTATTTCTCCTCTATTCTCTTTAGACTTTAGAGTCGCGAGTCTAGACTGTAAATTGTAAACTCGTGTGAATTGTGAAAGAAACCCCGCAAAAATTCTAATGTATTCATTTTCCATTCAGTTTTTGCGTTTACTAGTAATTCTTAGTTTGTGGTATCTTTTATCAAAACATGCATAATGTGTAACAAGGCTTTTTCTGAGGATCCCGGAAGATGGTGAAATTTCTGTGATAAAATATCAGTAGGTGTTATTTGTATTTTGTATAGATCTCGTTTCCAGTAATTCTACAATTTACATCAACCACACACTTCTGGCTGTGGACTTTGGTTCCAAGTTCCAAATTGATGATCATGATAATGATAATTAGGTTTAAGTAACAGCGAGGGGAGTGAGAAGTGGAGGAGAGGAAATTTATATTATTAATTATTGAAAGTATTTTGTCCGTGCCCCATGGTTTGTGTATTTTGTACTTTGAAGCACAAGCCTTAATCCTCCCATTGTATTCATGGGAAGTGGAACTGGAACTGGAAACCATCCCCTCAATTTCATTCGGCTTATCGAAGTAGATAAGAATGAGATGAGAGTAGACAGAGAGAGACAGAGAGAGAGAGGATGGATGGAAAGAGCAAATAGCAAGTCCCTTGACGACTTCATCTTTGCCTCCTCTTCCTCATCTTCCATGTCTTCATCTAGAATCTAGAATCTAGAGAAAATGTAGAAAGCAGAAAGTAGAAAGAGAGAAGAAAGAGGAGGAGGACAAAGTCTCTCATCCACAACGTTCAAACTTAAACTTTTTCAAAAATTTTGCTCCAGAGTTGGATTCTCCCGGGTATTAGTGTGCGTGTGGGTTGTGTTGAGGATCTGATATGTCTTGAATCTTGAGTCTGGAGTTTAGAGTCTTGAGTCTTGAGTTGTGATATTATGATATGATGTGATATGATCAAAATACCCAATATCCAATATCCAAAATCCCAAGTACAATATAAAATATACACTGTACACTGTAGAATGTAGGGAGCAAATGTTACATGTTACACTTTCGATTACTTGAAAGTCCTGTGACTTGTCTCGAGCCTCGACTCGACTTGACTTGGGTTGAGCTTTGGTATGTCAAGTTAAGACATGTACTAGTAAGAGGTTTCCACAGTCACACACACACACACATTCCATGTACATCAATATTATCTTTATCGATATCGATATCGACATGGATATGGATAGGTCGTAGTGAAAGTAGAAAGTTCTATGTACTTAGACTTTAGACTGGGACCTTTTAGAATGGGAGGTACAGCTATAGATTCTAGATTCTAGATATTCCTGTTTGTGGTTGTGGCATGAAAGATTTCCTCGAGGACCTGAATTGCGTCCTGAATTGTGTTGCATCATATTATATTATATTGTATTTTATACACAGATACTTATATAGATCCAGAATCTAGAATCTAGAATCTAGAATCCAGGATCCAGAGCACACAGAAACGCACTTTGCCCTCCAAGTCCATGGATGGATGGATTATTGGATGAAGAACATCAACATCACACGTACAAAAAGAGACCGAGAGAAAGAACCCATAGAAAGAAAAGAGGGAAAAGACGTTAACGCTGGATGCTGGATGTTGGATGTTGGAGGAAAAGAAACTAAGATAGTCACGTAAACCAAAAGAGATACACATGCATAATGCATTGACAGAGTGTTCTGAAATAGGGGTGCCCTCAAACCAGGAACATTCATTCATATGCCCTGAGAATACCCAAGACCGAATACCGAAAACATCATGCTCCATACTCCACTCTATACTTTATACTATTGTACTAGGTAGTTCATCGCATATAGGATGTAGAATGTACATAGGATCTGGAATATGGAATATCGAACAGCACGTACATCACATTAGATCCACACACAAAACACCAAACACAAAACACAACAGAGAGCTTTAAGCTGTGAGGAATTTGATGCAAGATTGGTTTCACATCTCACCCAAAAAGAAATTGTGAATTTTCTTCCTCCTCTTTTCTATTCCCTACCATTTTATCATCATCATCATCATTATTATCATTCTTATCCTCGTAATACTTGTTACGCACATCACATATGACACCGCATTCAGTATTGAGCTTTGAATATGCATATCAACTTGAAAACATCTATTCATACATGGAAATACTGATATGGGAGCATGAAATGGATACATGTACTGTGAATTGTATATTGGGAATGCTCTATTCTCTATTCTATTTTTTCACTTATCGCTCATTCATTCATACTTCGTAGAGTAAGTCCTATACAATGAGTTTTTGTGATACTTGCTCTTTTCAAATAGTTTGTTTAGAATTTGGAATCTGGAGTTTGAATAATCCAAAATCCAAATATATCAGCTTACTTAAAATGGAGAAAAATGATACGGAAAGTGATCTCGCTTATTTTTCATTATTATTAGAAAATATGTGGATTTATAGTTTAAATGGACCACTTTTCCATACCATTTGAATTTTAAATATTTAGACAGATAAATTGGTCAATTATCAAACAAATGTAAATGGTAGCAATAGGAAAGAAAAAAAAACACCCACCTGTCAGTTGGAGTGTCCGAAATGGTCTGCGTGGAATCATCACTATTCACTGAATGAGTATTTTGTCGTTTTGACTCGTGCCATCGCTCGATCACACCATCTTTGATTCTTTTTTGTAGTTGGATGATGTTCTGTCTCTCCCTCTCCAGAACAAACTCTCCTGGAAATAGATAAACAAATAGAACATGATGAAAGTTTAGAGACTGTCGCTTCATTCATAAGTAAACCAGAATGGCATGGAGAAAAAAAGAATTTAGTTAACATTTTCATGACTTCTGTTCCTGCTTAATCAATAGTTTTTTAATTTATAGCTACTCTAAAATTTTGAATCCAGTTTCATTTTGATAAATTTCTGAAATTCTAAATGTTTTCCTCTTTTATTTTCATTAGTTGTGATTCATACTAAAATTCTGAGCTCTATACTCTATAGATATAATCATCACATGATTACGTAAGTTTAGATGTCCTTGAATTTTCAGTTTATTAAACAGTACCTCAATATTATTTATGTAATCCGATTACTGATTATGCTTATCAACACTTGAAAATATTCACAATTATTCATAATTCATAACTGTGCACAAAGGTGCATTCAAAATTCAAACCATACCAAAATATCCCAGATCCCAGAGTCAGCACACTGAACTAGTTGTTACTTTGAATTTTTGAGTTGTTCATTTTTTTATCAAAGGAAAAAAACGACAGCTGTTCCTCTAATTAACCTCATACACCTGTTTTGATATGTTTATCTTTCCTTATGTACTTTTCCTGTCCTTACTTTTACTTTATATTTTATACTGATTCAAAGGCCAAAGAGATTTGTGTGAGAAAAACTAACCCAGCTAACATTCTCTGTGTTGTGAAGCTGAGGACAACTGGGATTCACTCCAACTCAAACTCCAAAGTACATTAAAAATACCCAAAACCCATAAAAATATTTGGAATGAAAAACTTGTACAGTTTAAAGCTTTACTCAATGAAAATGATTCATTCTTCCCAAAATCCCAAAACATGAGGAAAACTGAAAGCTTGGATGACATTGATATTCAATATTTCACATGTTTACATGTAAAAAAATTAAAAAAGACATGAAACCCTAAATACAAATATACTTGTCATTTTTTCTCACCGGCATCCGACATTTTACATCTTTTATGGCTCATAAATAAAGAAAAAAATAATAATCTGTAGTTCAAACTGTCATAAAAAATGTGAACTTGTTTTTTAAAATTAGAGGTTTTTTTGTGAATATTGAGCATTCAATATTCAATAGCATCTACCATGTAAAATCTAAAACCTAGAAAACCCCAAATGTTTTTATTATTTTTATTACCTTGTTCATTAAGAAATCTGTCCCGATTTCTTTCAATCTCTCTCAAGGTTTCACATGTTTTTGATCTTCCCATCGTTGGATCTATAGGAGATCTGGACCTGAGCCTCTCGATAGTTGCTGAATTAAACAGGGATCGGAGTTTTTCCTCCAAGTCATTGTTGGTCTGAATTGAAGAGCAAGAAACATAGAAACAAAGCATTAGTTAAAATAAAGAAAGTAGTTATTAAATAGTAGTTGAATAAACAAACATTCATGTAAAAAAATCTAGGGTCAGAGTCTACAATTTGATACAAGTTCTACATGAAAACGAAAGATTCGACTTTAAAAATATCATCATTATTTCCTACTTTTTGCTTCTTCATCTATCATACTTTAATCATAATTCAAAACACTGAATACTGAATTTAGATAGTCTCAGCTCAAAACGGCAAAACGAAATCACAACTTTTAATGTGAAAGCCAAAAGAGTGGAGTCAGATTCATCTCCTGTTTCCAACTGGAACTAGATTTTAGTTTTAGAACTCGACGTCGAGTGGCGGAGTGTTTACAATGTGCATCCGAAAATGAGAATCTCGAACGAAAAGTTAATCCTGTTGCATTCACTCATTCGCAACTCACAACTAAAACTTTTCCCTTTTTGGACCCGTAGATATTAAATACTTAAAATTAAAACGGTCATAATCAATAATGAATAATCACTCACTTCTTCATTATCGGAAAACTGTTCAGTGATTTCTGGAATTTGTAGAAGGTTCTCATCATTCTTAATCATCTCTTTTAGCTGCAATTTCATAAATACACATATGAATAAAAATTAAATCAATCATCAAGTTCAATTTTTTAAATGAAAAAATATAAGAATCGCAAAAACTGTTTACTTATTTCATTTAAAAATCCCAACATAATTTATAATTTTACCTTGTACAGTTCTTTCAGAAGGTCCTGACGTTTATTTTCAAGATTTTGAATCTCTTTTACACTAGATCCAATTGAAATACGGTTTTGAATTTTTAATTGGTCTAATTCCTCTTGATCAGACATCTAAAGAAAACAAGAGCAAAGATCTTATTAAATCACCGTTTATAATTTATTAATTATGTATTGATTATTTATTCTTCATTTCTTTATTCTTACCAATTTTCGATTAGTTTCTTGAATTGTTTTCTGAATGTCATCCATCATGGCTTCCTTTTTTACTTCCTCTTCTAAATGATGAAACTCGGCATCTTCATAATTCTATTAAAAAACATACATAGTTAATAAAACATAAGCAAAGAACGAGCCAAAACTATTAAATGCCTTGTAATATATTACAGAACAAAATAATAGTCACTGTCTTGTGATACGACATGTTACACAATTTTTTAATTTAAAAACAGCTAAAGTCACATTTAAAACATCAATAACAAAACCATGTTTATAAGTTTAAGATGAAACTGTATAGAGATAAAGATAAAGTACGAAGATAAAGAAGAAAATAAACGGGTAGCAATACTCCATAATACATAATACAAACTAAATAAAAATATATTACGTATGTCGCATACGTATTACATGCATGTAATTTTAAAAGAGATTTATGAGACTTTTCAAAGAATTCTCAAATAGTAGAAAAACAATTTTATTTCACAGTTGTCATCCTTTGTCGTTTATCATGCTTCTGGATTCTAGAGTATGTAGTATGGAGCATGGAGAAAAGGAGAGGAAAAGAGAAAGTGAGAAACATGGGGAAATGAAAAGGGAAACGAGGCAGAAAAGTGAAAAGCATTTCGTATATTATGTTTTTTTCTGAAGAATCACATTCACATTCACTTTCTTAAGTTTCTTTCTCTTTATATATACAGTTTTACTCTATACAGTTCCAATCTCTCTTGTCTCTTGTTCTCTTGTTCCCTTATTTTTTCTTTTCTTACCCGGCGATCACTTTCTATGAGTTCATGTTGAGACTTGAGTTTCTCAAGGAGAATCGTTTCTTCATCTGTACTTCCAGAAAATTCCTCTTGTACTTTTTCAAGTCTTTGTAACTCCTTTTCACTTGACATGAGTTTATATTTAAATTCAGCAATACGTTCTAAACTACTGGCTTTCCACCTTTTATTTGCATCTTCAATTGCTTCTAGTTTTTCTTTCAACTCTTTCAAGTCTTTCATATCAGAGGCAAGTTGAGATTCCAAGGACTTTTCTTCTCCCAAAAGCAGGGCTTTCTCAATTTCCATCTAAGTGTAAAAAACATTTCAAACAAATACAATATATTATGGGTATACATTATACAAATAGATTACGAAATACTCATATTACGCAGAAACATTATGTACGAAATAGGTACTTCATACTTTTGAAAAAGCTATTATTTCATTACAAATTAAAGTACTTTATATACTTGATTACTTGATACTTTAGTGTTCATCAATCAAGTATCAAATATCAAGTCATTTCACCATTCACTACTTTTGCGTCGTTTATAATTCAACTAAACACTAAACACTATAAACTACGACGAAGAAGGAAAACTTTCTTTCTCATAATTTAGAATTGTGTCACTCTTTTGTGTAAGAAACAAATCAATGTATACAATAAGTAATCAAGGCAATAATAATAATTGCAATTAAATCAAATCTATTACTTATCACTTGTTCTAATTTTATATTTTCTAGGAAATACTTGAACAAATAAATCAAGAACAAGTTTAGAGAAAAGTTGCAAAAAAAGACTTGAAGATTCAGGAGATTCAAAACCGTACTAAACCTTTTGAATTTGATTGCATACACAATACAGCGTACGCAAGACACTACAAAAGTTGAAGAAACATGTGCTCGAGTTTTTCACATGAATCCTTTGACAAGATCACGATGACTCAATGGAATGTACGTGTACATAGTACGCAGCTGTGAGATCTCCTGTGTATAATACTAGTATATACTACAAACAGCTCAATGTACAATGTACACAAGTATTTTCTAAGATCTAACTTGTTTTTTTCCGCTTTTTAGACATAAACTTTTTCAAACAGTTTGACTTTCGACTTTCCTTATTTTTCCAGAGCTGAATGAAGTTCATTCAATGAACTTATTTCCTTTGTTTAATGTATTGATCAGGAAATAGCTAGACTATAGCATATTGGATTTTTTTTTGAAAAAAGTCATTTACCTCTCTTAGAGCTTCCATTTCATGCTCTTCAATTTCTTTAATATCCTTTTTCACTAAAGATGTTTTGCTTTCACTAGGACGTAGTTGAAAGGGACTTGAAATGTAGTTTTCCTAGAAAAATGAAGAGAACGTGTACAATTTACAACATAAAATATCAGAGTCAAGAATCAAGAATCAAGAGTCAAGAGGATTTTATTTTTATATTATGAGGAGAGAAAGTTCAAGTTGATCTTCTATGAAAAGTTTACCGTCATTCTAGATGTATTTGAACTGGAATCACAAGAGTCAATTCCAACTCCATTTTCAAACCTTTCAATAGGTTGGATACAACGGTCACTATTATTGTTATCCGGATTATTTTTAGCCACTAGAACACTCTCACTTGCTTTACTTTTATTAACACCAAAATCCTCAACATGAACTTGTACTTGAGTAGCAATAATATTCTTGACAACTGGAAAAGTTCTTGGAGTTGTTGGAGCATTATCATTAGCATTACTACTGGTATTTGTAGTCGTTGGACTTGGATTTGTTGCTGTTATATTGGCATTGAAGGACGAAGTGGGTTCACTAGGACTTTGAACCTTTAATCGACTACTACCATTACTACTGTTATTATTATTATTATTATTATTACTATTGGTAGTAAAATCTTGTTCCTCTTCTACTGATGGTTTGAGATCACTTTTCCTACTACTACAACTAGCATCATCGTCAAACTCTTCAACGGAATTTGAAAAGGAAACAGAAAGCTGTTTAGATTTTGGTGGAGATTCACTTCCACTTCTTTCCAAAGTAGCTTTGTCCAAGTTTCCACTCGTATTATTTGAATTTGAATATGAACTACCACAACTTTTATGATTATTATTATTATTACTAATGTCACAAACTGTAGCAATTTTAGGTTCAACCACTGTTGTTATAATAGGACGTCGAAAATAACTCGAATGGTGATCATTGTTATTATTATTATTATTATTGTACTTGACTAATTTTTGTGGTTGTTGTTCGGTAGAGGAAGAATTCATACTGAAACCGTTAGAATAACCATTCATGTTCGTAGTTGTTGTAGTAGTAGTAGTGGTATTAGATCCGGATGTCGATGTAGATGTCGATGTAGAAGGTACAGCCATGACATTCTCATATGGACTTTTTACATTTCTAAATCCAATCTTAGACTTGTTAGCTAATGAAGAGTCAACTTGATCAATTTGCTGTTGAAAACCAGTTGCTGTAGCTGTAGCTGTATTATTATTATTAGGATTCACACTGGCACTCGTACATTTTTTAGTCGTAGAAGAAGAGGAAAATGAAGAATTTGGAGTGGAATTGGAGTTTGGTAGGAAAACCTCATTAGAAATTGAAATGGTGGGTGAGAATGTAAATATTGAAGCAATCTCATCATCAGTTCCATATAGATTTCCTGAATAATTTCGTGAAGACTTTGAACTATCAAGTGGTAGTGCTGAAGCTGATGATGGGGATGGTGAGGATAGAGTTGTATTTTTATTCTCGCGTGGTAGAGAGCCGTTCGTCTTTATCCTACAGGAAATAGAAAAAAAAACCAAGAAAACAAATCAGTTTCATCTTTTTGGTTACATCTTGCATCGTTTTCATTATCATTTCATTACAAAAAAGAACAACTGATTTCATACTAATTTTATTAATATCTTTTTAATTTAGATCAATAATAATAATAATTTTCTCAATTCTCAATTCTAAATCTAAGTCGCGTTGAGTGTATAATATAACGTTTTATATGTTTCAATAAAAAACTTGATGAAATGTGAAATGTGAATGCAGAACAAAAATTAATGGAGGAAACAATAAGCAATAGTATCCTATTATTTATTCTTCAAATGTTGAATGCTCAATGTATGAGGTTGAGGTATCCTGAGATAATGATTAATGTAACTGAAAACTGGTTCACTGTATAAAATATGTGAAGAGCGAAGAGCATGTATGTGCAATGTGCAGGAGTAGGATTTTCGAAATCCTTTTACCTTTTCTTTCCTGTTCCAGAGACTCTAGATTCTAGATTCTAGACTCTTTATGCAATCAGGCTCGAGGCCATGAAAGCGTTTTCATCCGAACAGAACATTACACATCATACATAATATAAGAAATTCATTACAATGTTCAGAGTTGATAATGTAATGCAGTTAGTTTTACATGAGTGGTGTGTGCCCTATGAAAATTACCCTGCTCACTCCTCACGTTGATACATGTTAAATGTTAAATGTACTTTGCACATTGAACATATACGTATACGTCATAATTTAATATACATTGTATATTGGATTATGTATATGATTCAAAGTACAAAACATGCTAATGTGCAGCATATACTATGTACTATATGCAGTAGAAGAGAAGAGAGAGAGAGAACAGGCAAAGCTTCTACTTCCTGTCACTCTCAATAAAATTTATTATACTTTTCCTTTCACCTTTAGCCAGGTTACGGAGAGAGAATTTGAAATTACTCTGCCATTCCTTTCCAGTTTAACTTGTATTATTGTATGAGTAAGGAGTACAGGCTTTTGTGTAATGAGTAATGAGTAATGAGCATACAAAGATAATAGTATGTGTAATATAGGTTGTTCAACCATAACATTTTCTACACTCCGAGTTCTGAGTTCTGAGAAATACTCTGTTTTATCTTCCCAGGTTTAGTTTATGTAAGTAAGTTGCCAATGTAAAATGTACAATGTACTTAGTACTTATAATGCATAATGCATAATGAAAAGCTTCTGCAAAAATAAGCTTTGACTCATGTTTTTCGGTTTTCCATTAAGTAATGTACTAAAGAAATACTGCCGGAGGAATTGGGACAAACTTGGGAAATGTTTCCTCACAAGAAAATAACTATGAGCTACATCAACGATGAACGGGTAATTGGATTCAACAAAATACCATTACCATTATCTCGTATAGTACAAAAACACTCTCATGAGTACAATAATAATGTAATGTAAGAGAAATGTATGAGTTTCTTACTCATACACTCATGCTCCAGTGGAACTTAAACATACATATGACCAGGAACAGGCTCAAAACTCAAAGCCAATACAATGTAATTTTGAAATGGATGACGTTACATATGATACGAATTCCTTTTTTCCCATCCCGTTTTGTATTTTGTTCAAAATTTCTATTTCCTATGTGTATTAAGTATTAGCTATCACCTATTGCTCTTAATAAACTCAAAAATAATGAATAACACACCTTCTAACTTTTAACATGGGAAATGGAACATGTAGCTATGATGCTACAAATACAAAATATGAAATAAAGAGTGAGAAATTCCAAACATTAATTTGCCTTCATCATAAATTCTCATACAACTGTCCAGTGGATCAGAAACTATTTGAAATATTTGAATACATGAATAAAACAAAGTCATTCATGATTTACGATCGTTCTGGGTTTTGTTTTGGTTTTTTTCGCAATGAGCAGTGATGATGAATTTTGAATCCTGTGCTTTCAAAACTATGATATAATAATACCTAATGTTTGCACTTTGCAGTTTGTCGGTTTGCCAGAAGCATGTCATTAGTTATTTTTGAGTACAAAAATATTAATAATAAGTATTGCATGCATTGCCTTTCTCAGTAAACTATTTTACATTTTACAACTTTTTGTCTCACAAAACATTTTGTTCCTTTTTCCTTTTTGACAAAAATTCAATTTTTTCCTTACCTACATCATGCATAATGCATAATACATGCATTTTGGTAGTTAGCAAGTATTAAGTGTACACTAATAAGAACGTAAAAGAGCGTGGAGATATTTTTACTTCATATGAACAAGCCTAATAGAATGGATGTCATACTCGATTATTTATTTGTAGAAAAAAAAAGCAGAAAATCAGCTTTGAAATTGAAAGTAATTGGAAGTCCAAAGTCCTACCCCGTACTTGTTTTTTGACTTCCACATGTATTATTTCCTTAAATACAGGCCTACAATCTCCAATCACATGGATCAGTTATCAAGATTCAAGATTCTTCAGGAATCAATCAACATTTGTTGTCCGTTTGTTTGTTTATTTTTTCATTATAGTTTTACGTAACCTCCAGTATTTAGATTATACATTATACAAACCAAGTCGAGAATGTGAGTGTAATAGAAATTATTTAGCCTTTTTTAACCCTATTCTTATTCATTATTTGTAATGAATGGGGAGGTTATTTATGAACTGTTTGTTTATACTGTGCACATGAACTACAAAACTTGTTAACTTTCAATTCTTATTTTAAGGATAGTCTGATAAAATAGCTGACAACTATTGTGAATATCAAAACAACAGGGATAAATAATACGAGCTTATATGTACAATGTACAAGTATGTAATAATATATAACACTAGTACACGTTATACATGTAAAGAAAAACAGGTTACTACACACACATTTCATGCGTATAATATTTTCTAAATTCTATAAAGGTATCAGTGAATTATCAGTTATCAGTTCATCAAGTTCCATTGTTATTTTGTATTTATTTTGTATTCGTCGGTGAAATGACTGAATGTATATAGTGAATAGTGAAAGATAAAAAAAGGAAACTCTTAAAGCTGAACAAAAAAAGTTGAACATGACTTTAACTACCCTATTGTTATAAAACGTAATCTGAGAATTGAAAATATACACTGTTATTTATAAACCCGACTCTAATATTAAATCATAAACGATCCTCTGTTGTTCAAATTAAAATCTTTTCGATACTGATCTTTTTTGTAATAAAAAACAGATGAAAGATTATATTGATTTCTTATACAAATAAAATCAATTTTATATTATTATTGAATATTGAATTAAATTTAAAATTTTAATATAGGAAATAAGAAAAAAAATGATTCTGTATACTCACCGACTGTAGCCATATGTAGGAGTTCCAGGTGACTTGAGTTCACTTCCAATTTCTAATGTAGAACTAGTATTTGATGTTTGACTAATATTCTTTGCACTGACACTATTAACACTTTTATTATTAGTATTATTATTATTATTACCACTACTATTTGGACTTGTACAGTTTCTACTACTATTACTAACTAAAGATGTACTGGCCATTGAATTATTATTAATATTAATATTGCTGGTATTATAATTATTATTATTATTATTGTTCGGAGTTCGACTTTGTAGAGTAAATCCCAATTGACTTGGATTTGGTGGAGTTTTTTCTCGGATTTCTCGGGCAATTTGTTCTTCGTATTCTGCACACATTTGTAATATTTCTTCCAGTCTTAATTTCTCTGTTCGCTCTGTCAATTGGGCTGCAATACGTGCCTCCTCAGCCTATGTATAAAATAAATAAAGGAGAAGAAGAAAAAAAGACAAGGCCATGAATATTTAAGTAGTGATAAGTGCAGCATGTGAAGGAATAATACTCAAGAGTAAATGAGTTACCTATACCTGAAGTTTGCTAACTAAACAATATATATTATGTATATGTTCAATATATTTATATTGGTGATCAATGTAAACTATGTTTTTTTTATGGTTTAATACCATGAATACATTTACTGTCTGATATATTTTTGTAATATGATGCACGTGTAGAATCATACATATACATAATAAGTATGTTGTTTGATCATACAACACAAAATACGCATGTGATATTCTTGTTTACCTATACATTCATCATCATTCTATATTATGGTAATTGGTAAAGTACTTATTATACGTATATATAAATAAAATAACTAATGTATGATGATGATAAATGATAAAAGACTTCCTCTATTCTAAGAACAACAGCTCTTTTTAAAGTACTTATAAAAACATTAAAGATTGAAAATGAAGTAGAGAATATGTTATTTAAATAAAACGTTCAGTTGACTTAATCAAGGTTATAATATATTATAGAGTAAACATCCTTAGTAAAACATGCATGATATTTCAAATTCTTATCCTAATTTTTGCTATATCTTTTCAACAGTTCATTAAAACTTTTGCTTATATTATAATTTATGATATAATAATATTTATTTTTTTTATTATTTATCATAGTAAATATTATATTAAATACATACCTGTTTTCTTTTAATTTCTAGTAGAGTTTCACAGGCCATGACTTCTTCACCAGAATGGAATGGACTATTAGGATTACTACTATTATTATTATTATTAATATTATGAGCTCGGGTTGATGACACAAATGATTCAGGACTGGAAGACGGGTAATGATGAAGATTATCATGATTATTATTATGATTCACAAGACTAGAATGATCATCCATATCAAAATCAGAGGTTGAGTCATAGGCAGCATTATTATTATTATTATTATTGATATTACTATTATAGAGACGATGAAATGGATCTCTTGTTCGATTATTATTGTTGTTGTTACTATTTGAAAAAATATTATTACTACTTTCCTTTTCAAACGGTGTTGGTAAAAGGGGAGAATTATGACTGTAATGATGGTAATTGAATTCTTGTTGAAAATTTGGCATTCTTCCACCACTAGTAAGATTCCCGTTCAAAATTCTACTGTTACTTGCTCCATTTGAATTCACAGGTAAATGATGATGTTGTTGACTCTGATGATGGTGACTTGGTTGTTCAAAGGTGAGATGTTTTCCATTTCCGTTCAAAACTCCAGAAACTAAATCCCCTCCTCCTCCAGGATTTTGATATGCTCTAGCTGCTGATGATGTTGTTGAGGATGATGTGGAAGACTGTGAAGAAAAAGAAGAAGATGACAAAAATGGTTGTGGATTATGTAAGGAATTTTTATTGGGTAGAGGAAGGGGAAGAGGATCTTGATGTTGTCTAAAAGCTAGATACTCAAATCTTGCCACTTTACTCACAAAATTATCACTTTCAAGTCCGTCACGGTATTCTTCATGTTGTTGGCTCTTACACACCTGATCAGTATTGTCTCGAAGGAAAAAAAGTCTGTCTCCTCCTAGATTACTACCACTACCACTATTCATTGTTGTTGTTATGTGGAATGAATTCTTGTTGTTTGCATCACCCGCAGAGCAAAGAGGATTACCCGCATCTATGTCAATCAAATTAGACAAAAGAAAATTTTATACATTATTAAATTGAATCAAAATGGTTACACTTACATTTAATCCCATCATAGAGGCCCACCAACACGAAACGTCTTTGTCATTATATTTTTTTTTTACCTCAGTGACTGAGGCTCAGTCAGAGTTTTCAATTTATAAAACTTACAAACTTTTCTTCCGTTATATTTATGAAGTATTTTTTTACTCTAAATTATATATAAAAATACTTTTATATTCACAAATATTATGACTTTTTTTTACACTTTGATAAAACTACTTTTCACTTTTTTCCCACCAAAATATTCAAACTATTTATGGCGCCATTTTCAATGACAAAAGACAAAACCATTGAAATAACTGGAAATTATTTCAGTACTTACCAAAAAAAAAACAGCAGGCACGTGATAATCATTAATAACAATAATAATACACTTTGTAAAAAAAAATTAAATCGTTTATGTATGAAATGCACGATTTTCCAGTTTTATGAGCATCTGCCTTTGACTTGTTTTCTATAATAATAATAATAATTGAAGGTAGACTTTTGAAGGTGTAAAATAAAAGGGAAAGGAAAGAGGAAAAAAACCCTCAAGGTTCACAATAACAATGAGAAAACTCAGGTGTGAAAAGGATTTATTATTACATTACATCGCTCCATTATACTGTGTCTTTCTGAATGTTTTCTGTTTTGTGCTTTCTCATTCTCTATCCATTCTTCATAATATATAATATATTATTCGACATTCGACAGCCAATGTATTTATTTTATTATAAAACTCGAGTAACTCGAGTATCCAACTTTGAACATAATAATAATAATATTTCTATGCTGGCACTTTTGCTCCATGTTATGGTACTTGTTCTTTGTATTTTATAAATTTTGCTACGTACAACAGACACGTCACAGATAAAGAAAGTACACAGAGTGCCAGAGAGTGTGTAATTGTATATGTGCGTAAACTCTCAGGTGAAGAAGAAGGAGAGAATCATTCATTTATCAAAAAATTGTTATCAAGTGAATTTTATGTGTATTTCTGTTGACATCCGCAGGAACATATTATGAACTGATTCAAAATTCAAATCTACTAAAATTCTTTGGTAATTATTGGTCCTCACAAAAAAAGGAATTTGAATTTCCATAACCTAATAAATTATTTCTCGTAACTCCTAACTTTTGTAACTTTAAGTATAAGTATACTGCATAATTATGTATGAATGACATGGTTACATTTTTTTTCCTGGAGTAGACAAGAGACAAGAGACGACGGACCGTTGATACTTTTAAAACGCACAACTGTATTCTATTCTATTTTGTATTGTGTTACATGTAATGTGTAATGTACAATGTACATGATGTGAGTGTTGACTCATCCTCATCTCATTAGTCACAAACAACAAATGTACCGTATCAAATATCAAGGAACGTCGCTTGATAGCCTTATCTTCAAAAGCTTTATTTTCCATTAGTATTTTTTAACATTTTTTTTACAACTCTATAGGTATACAGTATACATTATTCACTACACACTTGAGAACTTGAGAAACACACACCTACAATAAACCATAAACTACTGTAAATTGTACACTGTAAACACTATAGAGAGAAAAGCCCTCCATTTGGAATCAAATAACCTGACATTTTTTTCTCCTCTTATCACTTATCACCCTTTCATTAACTTTTCAACTCTCACTAAACTAAACTAAACATACACGATGACCTAAGGTTTCTGTTTGTTGACATAATTCTATAAACCGTATGCAGCATAGATGATGGAATATACGAATACTGTTTTCCTTATAATATATCTGATATCCGTATCAATTTCACATTTCACACCAATATTTCTTATAAAAAATGTTTTACTCGTCAGCTAACATTCAGTGACTGCTGAATAATAAATATATTGAATATTTTAAATATTTTGTACCTCTGTTCTTATTAACGACGGCGTAGGGTGACTCGGTGTCGTACATGTGATGATAAGGTTGTTGTTGTTGCTGCTGCTGTTGCTGTTGTAGTTTTTGTAACTGTTGTTGTTTCCGTTTTTGTTGTTGTAAGAGTTGCATTTGTTGAAGGAAGTCGCTCTCTTCGTGGTTACTGTTGCTATCTTCAATTTTTGTGAGTTTACCTCGATTCACAGTGGGAGATGAGGAAGATGTGGTGGGAGAAGTACTATTTGAGTTTGAGACTGTTCCTGCATTTGGTCCATCAAACCGGAACGTATGAGATCCTCCAATGTTGATCACATTTCCTATTTAAAAATAGACAAATAGAATCGTACATATTACAATTTGCAGTAGATACACACTCAACTTTGAAATAAATACATAAAATATGCATGCATATGTAGAGTGTAGAGTGTAGAGCTTGTGGGTGGAATGAAAATAGAGGCAAATTTGATGCACCATACACCATTGCACATTACACACTACACACATTTATTTTTGTTTTCTCTTTCTCAAGTCTCAAGTCTCAATAGCAAGAAAAAAGTCTCGAGGAATGATATGTTGAGACTTGAGACTTGTTTTTTTCCTGTCGTTTTTACTTTCACAGACTCAATTCCACAATTTTCCACAGCACACACACCAAACACCAAACACCAGGCAGTTTACTGTAAACTCTATAAACTTGTACGTGTCGTATTTCCAACTTGTAACAATAACAAACCAAAATGCAAAACGTATCTGTGGATCTTTAATGTATAACTTATATCGTACACTTTACACATGTACAATGCACAGTGCACAGTTTTGGATCCTCTATTTGATTTCTGAGTCATCAAACTCTGAATAGTTTTGTACATTCGCGGAATGTTCTGGTTTCTTTGCTTTTAAACATTATTTTGTTTTTTTGAATTTTACATACCTATGGAATATTGGCTCGATGTATGCCAAAATGTTACTTGTCTTTACTACAACCTATTTTTCTTTTCTTTTACACTCTGCTCTTCAACTCGTAACACCGCAAAGCACAACACAACACACAACACACATTTACCAACAAAAGTTCCACTCACAATTTTATTTGTCGATACTTTTATGTTTCATGTTTATTGTATAGTGTGTAAAATATAAAGTATTTTGTGTATTGATAGATGAAATCATTTCCGAATTCCAATTTCCAATCACTAGTTATTAGTTATTTGTGGGTCGGGTCACATCAGTTATTTTTGAATAAAGTTCTCTTTCACGGCTTTTACAAAATCAAAACGTATAATAAATGTACAAAGCGTTTTAGTCCTCAGAAATAAAAAATAAGAAATGGTCTCTATTTTATTTGTTATGTTGACGTAATAAGAGTCTGGTTTCATTTATTTAGGATGATGATGATGATGATGATGATGTTTTTGGTACAATTACCCTATTTTTTGGTTCTAAATTCTGTAAAAGAGGCAGATTACAAGTAAATAGTAAATAAACAAGGTAATTGAATATTTAATATGCAATAGAAAATACAACACAGAAGTCAGGACCAAGTTCAAAAAAAATAAAACAAAGTATAGTGAGTAGTGAGTAGTGAGTCATGCATGTAAAATGTACATATACTGTATACTTATTTAATTTCAAATGTAAACCAGTTTAAATTTGTATTTCAGAAATCGGTACATTTAATTTATTTGAAAAGCCCGACAATTTTCAATTGCCTATAATAATTGCCAACCTGAAATCGACAAGTACAATATGTACATTGTGCATTGTACTTGTACATTGGAATTGGAGTTGAAATTTTTATAGGGTACAGCTTTTATTTGTTTGAAACTACACTCAATACCTACTGGTACACTACTATTGTACATTGTACAAAGTACAAAATGTATTTACTTTTCCATGTGTGTAGGTTGTAGGTTGTAGACTCTCGGCTCTAGGTAAATAAAATGTAAGGAAAATGTTTGTTAGACCTTTTGAACCTTTTTGCCGCTCCTTTTCTTTCATTGTATCAATTTACCATTCTCCACAAAAATGATTGTTGACATAATCATTTTATGCATTATGCATTATGAATTGTACTTACTCTCTTCTTTTCCATTGTTCCATGTACTACGTAACAAGTAACAAGTATTACCTTTGTAGATAGATATTTATGCTTATGTAGGAATTTAGAGCATCAGAGTGTCACATTACTCATACAAACAACAGAATACAATATGATACAAACTACAAAATATAATTCCAGGATACACACAAAGTAGACAGTGAACATTGAACACTTGTACAATGTACAATATTATGTAAAAAAGCCAAGTCATAACAATAATACATAACACACAATGCAATAATCAGCAATCAGCAGACGTCGAGGTATAAATGGTGTAAGAATTGTTGATAGTGTTTCATGACTGCGGAGACTCAGACACTCAAAGACCAAAGAAGTAAGAGCTAACAAGAGACAAGAGGGAAGTGAGTTTTTAGATTGGTATAAAGAATACAGACTACGTGTAAGAAGGAGAGAAGAAAAGAGGAAAAGTCTCTCTCGTCAGTTAATTAACTATAAATAATTGAAGATGAAAAGTCAATGTCATGGAGGTAGAGAGTTCGGAGGGACGTTCAGACTTGGCTTTTTTGACCCCGACTCTCCTTCGGGTCCTCTTTTATCTATGCTCATTGCTCAACATAGTACCTGCGTCTTTGTCTGTAACTCTTCATGTGTATATAAATGTGTATACAAATGTATGTACTTCCACCTCACCTTCTTTTTCTCATCTTTTTAACAAAACTCTAAACGTCTCCCTCCCTTTCTTTTTATCTATCTCTAAAATCCTCATTCCTCTTAGCATCTTCCTTTTCTTCTTCTTCTTCTTCTTTCTCCCGTTCATTTATTTCCCTCCTAACGACCATTGATGTACACTACACAGTATACATTATAAATATGTACTGTCTTTTGTCTTTTGTTGTGCTATGCTTTTTTTCTTTTTCGTATCCAAACCGATGCTAATGGTCCAACATTGTACATATTAACCTTTATATATTTATATAGTAAAAGTAAAACTGAGCACTGCACACTGCACACTGAACAAAAAAAACAAGGCACAAGCCCACGAATGCCATTACTCGTTACTCATAGCTCGTAGTATTAGAAATAAAAAACTACATGTTTTTAGCCGCATAATTGTATTCAAGCTCAATGTATCATCACTTTATTTGTCTGTCCAGGATGTAAAATGAACAATGTACATACTGTTTTCTCGACACAAACAAGCTAAACGCGAGAAAAAAGTTCCTTGTGGATTCTAATAGTCATAAGTCAACGTTATAATAAAGGGAGAGCGCAAACGAATGAACCTTTTTATTTCATTTGTTTCATTCTTTTACTTTTGATTTTTCATGCATTATACTACATACTACGTACTCCAAAACTCTGTACATTTTAGATATAAAGAATCCTCGTACCTTGCACTTGTATTTTTTAACCGTTTAGCTCGTCCTAACCTAACAAAATAAAAAGTGTACACATGAAGCTACACAAGTAACACAAGTAACACGTCTCCTAAATGTACATAGAAGACAGAAGAGGA
The DNA here is from genome assembly GCA_019776565.1 of Sminthurinus signatus. Lineage (NCBI taxonomy): Eukaryota > Metazoa > Arthropoda > Collembola > Symphypleona > Katiannidae > Sminthurinus > Sminthurinus signatus. Next base: position 3,998 of record JABASP010001020.1, on the reverse strand, counting down.
TGAGAATGAAAAAAATCCAATCCCGTATCTACTGTCTTCTGTCTTCTGTTTTTCCGAGATGGAGAAGGGAGAATCAAAAGAAAAAGAAAAAGGACTGAGATTCACATTTAGATAGATATAAAACTACAAACTACAGCCACAGAAAATTCACCTGTTAACTCTTCTCCTTCTCTTTTTTCCTTCACCGTTCACTGGACTCTGGACTCATCGTCAGAATGAAGAGACTTAAGGTGCAAGAGAAGGAGAAAAAAAAGGAGAGGAAAGGCTTAACTAACAACTCACAACAAAAAGCAGCAGCAAAAAAATAACCAAAGAAAATCAACGGATGTGAATGTGTAGACAAGTCATGTCTATGGTCTGTGTTATGTACACTGTACATTGAACATTGTGCATGTTGAGCTTTGGTATATTTACTCACGCAAACTGAATAGTGCGTACTGTATACTGTACACTTTACACTTGTTTGTTTACATTTTGTAGATATTATGAATTACGAAGTATACAACCTTTCCAGACATGGTGCATCCATCTATAACAAGTACACTCACCAAAACACAATAATGGTAATAATAATTGCTCTGAAGCCTAACAGCATGAAAAATATTCAATGAAATGAGAGAAATGGAAACAGAAAAAGAAAAGGCTAAAACTACACCTCTGATGATGTTATGATCATCTTGATTCTTGATTCTTGATCCCTTTGCGTATGAAGATGAAGAAGAAGAAGAAGATGAAGAAAAAAAGAATCTTTAATTATTTTTTCTGTTTCGCTTCCCGATTCCAATTTCCAGAGTTACTTCAATTGAAGCTTAACCTTGCGAGTTTCTACTCAATGTAAGCTTTGTGCTTAGTTTGTTGTTTTTCTTTTGTTTCATTCAAACTTTTCTCTTGCAATTAAACTAAGATGGGATGGATGTAATAAGGAATGAGAAATGCAATCAACCATGTCTGCACCTTCAAGCTTTAATTGAGAATTTATAGTAGAATAAAAAAGCAAAAAGTTCCTTGTTACACAGTTGCTTATGGAATCTAATACCTATATCAGAGGAAAATAAGATTCGGCATAGTGTTTTTTCAGAAAATGTAAAAATACGTAAATATCAGTGAGAACCACTTTGTGATTTTGTTTTACTGATTTCTGATTGATTGGTTTGTATTTCGTAAATACTTACATCAAATGCGATGATGACTTTTAAATAATAATTAATAATCACACCAGAAACCATCAGTAATCAGATATATGAATGAGGATGACCTTGCAATAAAACAAGGAATGGTTTTCTTATTTTTTCATCCAACTTTGAAATCGGAAATCGGTGGTCTATTTTGTGTTTTGTGGTTAAGTGGGATCTGAGATTTGTGAATCTTTATCATTCAGCATGTAGTTAGTGCACTATAATTCAAAATTCAAAAGGATGGGCTTTTGTTCCACGTTCCAGGTTAAAAACTACATAGCACTAGTGACTACTGGTGCTGGTGATGATTACTTGGGTAAATCTTGTTGAGACATGAAACATTCAACATTCAAAGTTAAAGAGTAAATGGATAATGGATAATCATAATCTCATGCTGCTCGTAATGTTCCTTCATTTCTCATGTTCATGTTCATATTCATCCTATTCCTCACTCAAAAGATTGTTAACACTTTCATGACAGTGGTTAGTTTTTACTTTTGTTCCTCTTGTTTACTCTTCTTTTTTGTATGTGTGACTACGAATGAAATTAGAGGATTCAACATCTACAATCCAGCAACTAAATACACAATGATAAAAAACTATTCCGCTTCTCCCTTTTCTCTGTCTGGAGTCTAGAGACTTGAGAAGAAAGGTATTTCAAGTTCCAAGGTTCTATCGTATTTGTATAACTTGTAGGTGTCTAAATTGTACAATGTATACTCTGCGTTAAATTGTACAAGAGAAATTGAATTATTCCATGCATTTCTTTCCTGAGACTCAAATTTGTTTTACATTGTACATTTTACGGGGGCCTTAACTGTTAACTTTATTTGAATTAGAATAAAAAAAATTGAGACAGCCAGGCAGCTCAAATTTGAAAGTGTGAAAGTGTAAAAGTTTTTCCACATAGCATGTGAATTAAAAAGTACACACAGACTTCTCTCACACATGAAAGGTGAAAGGGGTTGGAAACTTTACTAGAAAATCTTGAGCTTTTCGAACATAAAAATACTACTCTGCAAAAGACGTTATAGCCATTTGGGTATTCCGTCAAAGTGGAAACTGAAAAAAAGATGCTACTTTAAAGTTCGGACCTTTCTTCATGTATAATGCATAAAATAGTCAAGGGACGAAATCACGTAATTCTTGACTTGTTCAGTGTTCGCCCCTCTTTACTCTTTATCACAGCATTAATCAGATTTTTCACTCATTTGTTTCATTAGGTCACGAAATGTACCGCTTCCCCTGATTTTCTCTCATCGTTATTGTTATCTTTATAATTGTTATTTTTATTGTTATTGCATGTGCTGTGCATATTATATTGGTTGTGTAAGTACAGTTAGTACAAGATTTACCCCAGCATCTTCTTTATCCGTCTCCATTCTCCAAGAGATCTTGTCAAAGTTGAGATGGATCAAAAATTGAGCAGTACGATTACGAGTGTTGAAAGTTGAAAAGGTAAAATATATCTTCAATAAAAAACTATCGTCATTGAAATAATGGGCAGGCAACATAAAACATCGTAAAAGAAGGAAGGAGCAGATCTCTGATTCCCAAATGATGAAAAGAATTAAGAAAAAAGAAAGAACCAACTACCAAAATACTGAGAACTGAGAACTGAGAAGCTTGAACATTGAACATTGACATTATCTATTTCTCCCACTGTACTGTCTACTGTTTTCTGTCTGACCGCTCATTTCTATCTGTTTTGTAAACCACAAGCAAAGAGGACGACGTAAAAAGTACGAGATACGAGGTACAAGTAAAAACTGTCAAATGAGAAACTACTATTTATTTAGATGTATCTTTTTACGCCCATTTTGCCTCCGCTCTGTCTCTCAGCCTGGCGCTTCTCATTTGTCGTCCCTTATGACTGTATTTTTGTACTTTGTACACTTTCGGATTTTTAAGTCCTCAGGTAGACTTTCAAAGGACAGAGGACAAAGTACAAAAGACACGCGGACTGAATACACTCCAATTTCAAAAAAGTCTGAACGTAGCTTCAAATATCTTGAAATTTGAAATACAGTAACGATGAGTAAATAAAGAGTGCAAAGAGTGCAAAACATTGTCATTTTCACAAAAAACTGTATGATATTTGTCCCATTGGAATTTGCAGTGGTTTTCATGTACGTGCTTATCAAAGAAATTCATAGTTTGAAGGTATTTGAGACTCTAGACTCTAGATATTACACTTCTCTCTCAAGCCTGAAATGAAGAAAGATCAAAACTTATTGTACCCAGACTAGAAATTTTTTAATAAAAAGGCCTCAGTAGTAGAACGTAGAACTGAGGTGGATTCTAGAATCTGGAATAGCGAAGTTTGGAGTTTGGAGTGTGTAAGATAGGTCATGGTTCTACATTCTACATTCTCCACATCTACAGTTCCCAACGGTGCTTACAAAAATAATATATCTTCTATAGCACCTCGGAACTTGGAACGTGGTACGTGGCCTTTGGTACGTGGGAAATAAGAAATAAGCTGAGGAGTGACATGGAAAGGAAAGGAAAGCAAGTTGGTTGGTGGTTGGTTTTTGTTTGGTGAGCTCCTTTTGCTCTTATATCTTATGTCTTGAGTTTTCTTCCACTGCATCACCCATATACATAATACATATTACATATACACTCGAGCTAGTCTACAATAGTCAATATCTTTCATATATCTCTCTCTCTCTCTGTCTCTCTGAAATATATGTAATATGTACGTTTTGTAAACAAAGTATCTCTTTTTTTGTATGATGTGCATTATGTACAAAGGAGAGAGTCTGATGTGAATACAAAAGAGGAGAGAAAAAAAAACCGCCGTCCAAATCCAAAATGTAC
>JABASP010001019.1:0-35799 GCA_019776565.1 Sminthurinus signatus | reverse complement strand
TCTATATTGTATACTGGAGAATTCTCCAGTACTGATATACGGAATTCGTATTCCGTAATAACGCAGCAACAATAACAATAGTAATGTGTGGTATCCGTAGAAACAAGTATCTGTCAATATTGTACATTGTACATATACGTGCGTTTCAATGGGACTCGTTTGAGACTCAAGTCTCAAGTCTGGAGAGGGGAGTTGGAATTGTAGAGTTCTGGAATTCTGGAACTCGGGAACTCGGGAGTTGTCGAGAATGAAGAATGGAACCTCCTGGAGATTTGAAGAAGAAAAGAGAAATAATAAATGATATCAGTATGCGTCCAGTGATTTCCTATCGACCATCCAACATCTAACATCCACAATACACAATACACAAGCAAAAGAATTGAGAATTGAGTCAAGAGGAAAGAAAGTGGACTCTGGGAAAAATACCTTCAATTTTGTACATTGTTCATTTTGTATCTACTTTTTTTGGTCAGTTCCTGTTCGAGTTTGAGTTGTCAACGCCAATACACTATCAATATAAATAAAGTCTGGAGATCTGTAAACCTGGAAATCTGGAAATTTGTACTATTATTTTGTCATTGTTGAAGAAGATCAATTCAAAATGTTATCAGTGGAATCCAAAATCAAGAATCAAGAATCAAACCAAACATAAATAAAATGTCAACATACACTCAAAATCCAGCATCCAGAATTTTGAATGAAGAGTAGACTGACCCATGATCCAAAATATCCAAAACGTAAACTTCTCAAGTTTTTACAATTTGCATATGTTAAACACAGTAAAATAAGATTTTCCATGAAGTTTCGAGTCGATCCGACTTCATTAAGGGGTCATTAGACGAGGTCAAAGTGCCCAAATTTTAAGGGAACTCGAAAAAAGATTAAAAGTTTTTGTTCAATTTCAACGCTGCTTATACAAAAATTTCAACTAAACGCGGTGGAAGAACAGTAGATGATGAGCATTTTCATTAAATAGTTCTTGTAACTGAAATTTTCGTTTAAGCGGCGTTCAAATTGAACAAAAACTTTACACTTTATCGATTTCCCTTCAAATTTGGGCACTTTAACCTCGTCAAATGACCCCTGAATCAAGTCGGATCGACTCGAAACTTGACAGAAAATCTAATTTTACTGTGTTTAACACCTACAAATTGTGAAAACTTGGGAAGTTTACGTTTTGGATATCACGGGGCAGCCTAATGAAGAGCCAAAGTCAAACTCAGAAATGAGGAGTCAAGAAAGAATTTTCAGAGCAAAAAACTCATGTTTCAAAAAGCTTGCCTAAACTCCAGACTCAAGATTGGAGACTCCAGATCGAATTTTACATTCAGCTGGAGCCAAAAACCAAAACCAAGGAGCAAGAACATTTCTACATTTGCAATGTCAAAGGGAATGGCATTGGCAATGGCATTGAATCCCAAAAGCAAGGAGAAGAATGTAGATTCATGTAGAATGTAGATGAAGAATCGAAGAGGAACGACAATGACAAAGAGTTACGATTAGATGCAAGTGATAGCATTTTTCTTCCTTCTCTTTTTTTTCTCGAGGCTCTAGACTCGAGTATCTTTTGGCTCTTCAGACTGTTCTCTCTTCTCCTCTTCTTTCTTTTCCATATCGTACTTTTTCTTCTCCCTCTTCTCCAAGAATTCTTTCGATTCTCGTCTGTACTCTTTACTCTTTATTCTGTCTACGACTACGATTTGGTTGGTCGATGGTCGATGAGCTGAATGCAGCAAATTGCAAGCAAGAAAATCTTCCAAAGATCTTCTCTTATTTGTAAACATGAAAGCAAATGTGAAATGTGTAGTTTTGTAGTTTGTAAACTTTGGACTTTGAACTGTGTCCATGAAAATCAATAAAAAATACAGAATAATTTTGAATAAAATATCTTTGAAGTTTACAAAGCTTTTAAAAATTAAAGAGACAAAAATGTAAGATGTGCATGTGTATTTATTGATTCATTCATCCATTTTGTTTTGATTTGATGAGAAGAAGAAGAAAGAAGAAAGAGCAGATTGACTTGGATTGAATGGAAGATTAGAGATTAGAGTCAAAAACCTTTAAATTTGCCATGACAAACAAAGGAATTCCTGTACAAAAAACACGAGATTACCCACACATTACACAATTCAGTACAAATACAATACAAAGTACAAGCGTACACCGTACACAATGCACAATGCACAAGAATCAACATCAAGATGAGTGTAAACACAAACAAACGATGCACAAAAGTTCAAAGCCAGTGCCAAAGCCAAGTAAAAACAGAGACAGAGACAAATGTAATGAAGGTTCAATGAACAACCTTCACGTTCACAACATTCGTGTGGGCAACACTCAAAGTGTAAATGAAAACAAACGAAAAGGAACAAACGATGTTGCTGAATCAAATCAAATCAAATCAAACCAAATGATGATGCGATGATGATTTTGATGGGAGGGCTCATGATTTATATTCTATTGTCATTCACTACAAAATTCCATTGAATTCCATTGAATTGGATTGCGTGTCATACCTATTGAAAATATCATACAACCAAAAACAATGTAATTATGTGATTGGTAAAATCTTGATTTTGCACATTTTTATACATTCTTCCACAAGTCAACAGCAACACCAATGCAAAACTCCAACGCCATCAGGAAAAATTAGGAAAAACGAGCTGCTTTAACAAAATAAGTACAAATTTATGAAAATCATTCAAACAAGAATCAATGCAAATTTTTTGGCTTTTTCGACGCCGTTTGAAATTTTTGTAATCATAAATTTGATTTAAAAGTTCTTAGATAAAGCAGCAGATGAGTCAGTAAACAAATTGAAATAGCTATTATGGAGTTTGACTCTTATAAAAAATTAAAGAATTTGTAGAGGCTTCAAGTAGAAAAAAGTCAAAATTCACACAATGTATTTTTCTTGGAAAATTCGCATGCTTTTTCGTACTCGTCATTTGCAATTTGAGATTTGAGTAACAAATGACTTCTGAGAAATCCTGCAATTTTTCAAACCCTCGCCTCATCTCACCTCTCATATCCGTCTCTCCGTCCAAACTCCAAATTCCAAACTCTAAAGTATCTTCAATCTTGAGTGTTTCTCTATGTTTATTCTGTACTCTAGCCTCTAGACTCTCGAGCTTTTGCTCAAAAACTTGAGTTTACTCATCCGTAAAATTCTCATCAAATTTTCATCTGAGAAAAAGATGGATGAGCATTGAACATTTTACGATTTTACTTGGACTTTGGAACTTTGTAGCTTTGGAATTTAAAATGAAGACTTTGCCCTCCTCAATTTTAAATTCACAAGTCAGAGATATGAAGCACCAAGAGCACAAAACAAAACACAAAACAAAGCAAAGCAAAAGAACGACAAAAACAGCACTCTGTACACAAAACACATCATACAGAGGAGAATGCAAACATTTTTTGGATTTTTTGTACACTTTCTGGTTGAAGGTATAATTTACAAAGTTTGAGCTCAAACTTGCTCATTTTCTCCCTCACCTCGTGAGCAGTGAGCATCAGGATCATCATCATTATCATTATCATTTTCATGATGATGACGACGAGCATGAGGAGTGAGGAGTATGAGGAAAAATGAAGACTCATTTGAGAAAAATGTATGTGTAACTTATACGAAGAACGAAGAGGTGGCTGTAAAAAAACGGGGAGGATGAACACTGTATGCTGAAACTGAACGATGTATGATGAAGGATGAAGGATGAACGGGGAAATAGAAAATAGACAAGAAGATGAATGTGGAGGACGTCCATCTCCAATCTCACAACTCAAACTCAAACTCCGACGCTGACTCAAACTCAAACATGAAAGCTCCAAAGTACCAAAGCTCCATCGCCTGACATGCCAGACCAGGCCATGATATTCTATTTTTTCAAGCATAATTCTCCATATTACATTATGCTGTGTATTTGATACATGATATTTGATAATGCGTAGCTGCCGAAAAGGATAAGTAAGAAAACAAGAGTCAGTTTCAGTCTCAGTTTCACCCTGAAAAAAATGCAAGTAGGAGGAATACAAGTCAAAGTTAAAGTCAAATTCAAAGACGAGGATGAAGATGACGATGAAGGAAAATGATGATGAGGATGATGAGACTGACAACATTGAACATTATACTTCTATCCATCCATCTAAAATCTAAATCCATATCCATATCCACATCCATATTCCATAATACACAATGGATATAAAAATGAACACGCAGCCTTTTTACCTATGTATGTACAGTTAATGAGAGTCAGAGTCAGACCATTCAAATGCTATGATCTATGATAAAAATATGTGTGTACTTGTAAACTGTAAATCTTGCATTGCATGACTCTCCGTTTTTCAGACTGTAGGTCAATTCAATCCAATTCAAGTAGAGTCGAGTCGAGTCGAGTCAATCTAGTTGAGTTCATTCCAGACCAATCCATTGTTCACGATCACAACAAGACAAAAATGAGCTGCATTCCTCAATCTTCACTCTTCATTTTCATCTGCATTTTCATCTACATATTACATGCTTAAAATGAAAACGAGATTCACGTCAAAATTCCATTCTACAAAACACAAAACTCAAAACTGTAGGTAATTTAATTAGACCAAAATCACGAATACAATTTACCAACGAATTTAAAACTAAACAAAAAGAAAAACAAAAAATAAACCTCTTTAGTAGACTGTCCCAAGTTTTCACAATTTGGATGCGTTTAAAACAGAAAAATAAAATTTGTTGTGAAATTTCGAGTCGATCCGACTTGATTAAAGGGTCGCTTGACGAGGTCAAAGGGCCCAAATTTGAAGGGAATTCGGAAAACAAATTAAAATTTTTTGTTCATTTTGAACGCCGCTTACAAATATAATCCAGTGGCAGTGGCCAACCTACCTACAGATAACATGTGCTGATTGCGGTTGCTCATGGTAAACGGAATAATTGTACAAGCGGCGTTCAAATTTACCAAGAACTTTAACTTGTTTTTCTTTCGAATTCCTCTCCATTTTGAGACTTTTACCTGGTCAAATGACCCCAAAAAAAGTCGGCTGGACTGGAAGCTTGACAGAAAATCTTTTACTGTCCTTTACACATACAGATTGTAAAAACTTTGGATTTTCTCGTCTTTTCTCACACGGGACAGTCTACTCTTTAGTCTTTACATAATATTTTCTAACAATAAATGATTTCAAGTCTAGTCTGTAGTCTTAATTTCCTGTGGGTAAAAAGTTCGGTTGTCGGCGATGGGTCGTTTCTCGTTTTGGTTTGGTTTTGCTGGAAGAGAGGAAAGAAAAATTGTGAAGCTAAATGACCAAACCGAGGAACATTACCTAGAATCCAGAACTCAGAATCCAAAATCCAAAACCTACGAAAGGATATAAAAAATACAGTGTACAAAATGTGGAGTGTATAATGTTCGTGGGCAGATGAAAGTCATAAAGCCTACTTTTAAATTAGCCATTAGGTAACCATCAACTTTTGCTCTCTGCTCTATGCTCTCTTCACGATGCTCTCTGCTCTCGTGTTAAAGACTGGAGTCTGGACTCTGGACTCTTGAGTCTTCCCTCTCGACTCTCAAGCACCAAGTCTCAAGTCTGGAGTCAAGTTAATGTTAATGTTAATCATAAAAGGTGAACAGTGGCAGACAAAAGACAGAAGACAGAAGACAGAAAAAACCAGAGGTCTATTACTAAACGGTAAACGGAAAATGGGCTGGTCACTTATTCTGACAACCGAGCCCTTGAAAATCATGCAGGATCCATTTCCATCAAAAAGTAAAACTAGAAAAAATAGTGGATAAAATATTGACATTGAAAGTGTACAAAAGCATGAAAAAAGCTTTTTTTTTCTTTTCATCTCTTTCTGTATTCATAAACAAGTGGAAATATTACGTATTTTGTACAAAGTACAAAGTACAAACAAACAAGTAGAAAATACAGGTTGAAAACCACATGGTCTATTTTGTGCTATACTAAGAAATATCTGTATCTTTAAAATGGAATGGAGTGGACAAATTCTACAATGTCAAAATCAAAATCAACATCAGAGTCAAAGTCAAAGGAATAAAATGAAAAATGAAAGATGAAAGACACAGACTGCACTGAATTGAATGGAATTGGATTGAAAATGGTCAAAGGTATTTCGTACATAAGAAAACCACGCAATTCACTTGCATTCAATGGAAAAAGGTACAAAGTACAAAGTACAAAGCAAATATTATTACACAATGAACAATGAACAATGACATCTAACAAGAGGAGAAAAGGAACAAGAAAAGAACAAGAGTGAGAACAACACCAGAGATAACACTGAAAACATTGAAATCATTGAAAACATGTGAAAACAAGGAAACCCCAAAAGTAAAGAAAAAGGTAGAAAACTCTTGAAATAAATAAGGATACAGGTGGAGAAATAAAACCGCAAGAGAGAAGAGAGGGAACACAAAACACAGACCAGACCAAACCAAACCAAACCAAACCAAACCAAACCAGCAAAGAAACCAGAGTTCTTTGGCTTCTGCTTCCTCCTTCTTCTTGAAAGAGTCCATGATATTTTACTATTATTATCCACAGTTTGTTTCTTGTTTGTTTGTTTGTTGTATTTGGTTTTTGGTTTTTGGTGTTTGGTCTGTACTTCACCATTTTCATTGCCACTGCCACTGCCATCGCCATTGCCATTGACCACGAACTACGATGTACGATGCAATACGTAATGTGTAATAATAGTAATGATGATGATTGTGGCTTTTCCCCGTATTCTCTATTCTCTAATTTTCAGAGTCGAGCGAGTCAAGAGTCTAAGAGTCTGAATGTCTACTCAGATTTTTTTACCCTATTCACTTTTCAATTCCAATTCAGATTCAAATTCAAATTCAAGTTCAAGTCCAACTTCAAGTACGACCACTCAACTATTTGTTTGTTTGTTGTGTTTGTGGATTATTTACATGTGCCTGTGTTTCTTGCTCCTTGTTTCTTTTTCATTGTTAGTTGTTCGTTGTTCCTTGTTCGTAGTTTCATTATCACTTGTGTTGTCTGGTTGTGGTTCTACTTCCACTTCTATTTCCTCTCTTCATATGATTATTATAAAGATGATGATGATGATGAGCTCAGACCAGACCAGAGCAGACCACGTCCATTTTCCATAATACGAAAAGTACTTTGAACAAGTACAAATAACATAACACTATTTTACACTACCTCCGTTTTTCCTTTTTCAATCTTATTAACCACCAAATCTAACATCTAACCAGAGTCAGAGCCAGAGCCAGAACCAGAACCAAACTCTAAAGCTCAAGTACAAGTACAAGTACAAAATACAAGTACAAGAACAAAGTTGAGGAGAGGAAATCATAAGGAGAGGCTGAAAGAGAATGAGAGTAGTTTGTACTTGGTATTTTCTAATAATAATAGAGAGAGTCGTAATAATGATAGCCTGCGTTACCTTACCGTCTTCCATCAACAGTCAACAATGTAACAAGTACAAAATACGGTTTAAAGTCAAAACCAAACCAACTCAGCTCTCAACTCATACACAGTTCAGAACAAAGTAGATACATTTTTATGTAATGTATATCTTTGGCATCTAAAATCCACAGAGACCAAAGAGTAAAGACTACAGAGTAAAGAGTACAGAGTACAGAGAACAGAGTTCAAGTTGAACTAATAACAGTGCCATCAGGATGATGGTCTGTGCTAAGTGGCTTCTTCTCTGTATACAAAATGCAGACAGATATGTACACAGTTCAATTTAAAAATACACAGCACAAGAATCTAAAAAGTACAAAGTATAATATGAGAAGAAAAGGAGAAATGAGAAATTACCACAACAAATATTGATGCATGAACATTGTACAAAAAGTACATAGTAAAAAGTACAAAGAAACAATAAAGGGGAAATAAATGATCAAGTGGGAACGAGAAAATGGAGGAGCGTTATTACATAATTCCATGTATTTTGTACATGTGTTTTATGAAGGATGGAAGGATGAAAATGCAGGATGCAAACTCTGTACAATATACAATGTACAAAGTACAAAGTACAGTGTACAAAGAGCAGCGGTAAAAAATTGTAGAAAAAACGTGAGACATTACGGAAACGAGATTGGATTGAAACGGAATGAACTCATACCTCAAACATCAAACATCAAATATCAAACAGAACAAAAATAATACAAATACAAAATACAAATAAGAACATCAGTGTGCATAAGACTAAAAAAATAAAACATTTACACATTTCATAAATGTACCTTTGAGAAAAATAAAATGAAACGGTGAAGAAAGGACAAGGAAAACAAAGGGGAACGCTTATGATTCATTTTAAAATTGATATCTGTCCGTTTGAGCTCGTGCTTTATAATTTATGCATTTTATTTCAAACTGCTTGCGATGGACTTTGAAAGTGACTTCAGAAATACTGGCAAACTACGGAACTTTAAATAGATGTTGTGCAAAATGCACATTAATTTTTTAAGCGGCGTTCAATTTCATAAAAAAAGTCTGAGCAATAACATAACACAAGATGCAAAAATTAACTGTGTATTTTGCATTTTTTTATGCTCCAGAACTTTTGAATTGATCTTTTTGCTCATCCTTTCATTATTAAAAGTTGTGAGTTTAATTTAAATTTGTGAAAATCTACAATGTACAATGTACAAAATACAAAATACAAAAAGTGTACATTTTAATTTTGTGCAAAGTGTAAAGTGTATCAAATTCCATTTCTTCTTTCCCCATTCTATTTTCCCTTTCTTCTTTCTTGGATGGAGGATGAAGAGTAGTTTGTAGTTTGTATAAAGAGTGTTAGTGTGTGTGTGTGTGTGTAGTATTTAGTATTTAGTAGTTACTCATACCTTGTTATCCTTATCAGTTATCAGTTATCAGTGCATATAAATTACAGTGTTGAAGGGAAACTTGATCGCCCCCACTTAATATTCATATTTGTACCTCTTTCTCCCTCTCCTTCTTCTCTTTACTCTCTTAACAGTTTTTTACATGATAATGTGTAACACATGAACACTGAACACTGAACACTGAACATGTAAGCTCACTCTCTTCTATTCTCTCTTCTCTATTCCAACCATTTGACGTTTAATTTCCCTTGTTAGCACACACAATAGCAAAGAGAACAGAACATAGAACAGAGTATCAAAGGAGTAAAAAAAGTTACATATTAAGTACATAATATTATGTAGACTGTAGACTTTATATGCAAATATCTTTTCACTCTCCCTATTCTTCACTCTTCACTCTTTACACCACAAGAAGAAAAAACTTGGAACCTCGGACTTTTTTATACCCTTTTATATATTAAAAGTATGCATGTAGTTCATATAAAATCCATATAAAATGTACAGTGCCTTCAAAAATGAAACTCGCCAGAACCTCTTCTAGTTATGTTTTTGATACCACCCCACAAAAACTTGTGTGTGTGTGTTTGTGTTTCATTCAAGAAACATTATACATTATACATTTTAGATACATGATTAATCCAGTGTTTTAACATTAACATTTGAGTTTACATAATAAAAAATAAAAAGATGAAATTATACATTATACATATATCTAAAATTCTAGATTATCTATAAGCTATAAGACTCACACCATTAAACCATCTCTTTTCATATCTTTTTCATAATTCAAAAGAGTGCGAGGAGTTTCACCTCACCTAGTTAAGCTGGAGATTGGAGATGGACAGCCCAAAGCTAATACTCGTATAAAAATTCTAATGCCTCCTAAAACTAAAGCAAAAGAAAAAGAAAAGGAGCTGGAGCTGGAACTTGAAATGAAATCAAGCCTCTATCATCTATCATCAATTCATATAAAACTTAAAGCAGCTCAAACGTTACACAACAGCTTTTGGATAGAGAATAAAAATATGAATTAGAAATTAGAGGAAAAGGAGTGACTGTTCCATGTTCCTTGTTCACTGAACAAAAATTCCAAGGAGCCTCAAGCCTCTAGAATCTAAAATCTCAAGTCTCAAGTCTCAAGTCTCAATTTTTCCTCAAGCAAGATGAATTGTAGATTGTAAATTGTAAATGGAGAAGAGAACAAGGAAAAAATGAACCCATTCCAATCCATTCCAGTTTCAAGCTTTCATTATATCATCTCGTATCATATCAAATCAAATCAAATCATATCACATCACATATCATGTTAATCGCATAAGAATATCACTTACCTTTTTACTTTTTATATCGAGGATTGAGAATTGAGGATTTAGTTAGGCTCATCGACCAGATTCTAGATTCTAGTTACTAGTTTTACAGATGGTGAGTGTCATTGATATAAAATATAAAAGCCATGCACGAATGAGTATTACTATTACTATTACTATTGCTGTTGGTTGTTGGTATTGGTAGTATTTACACCCTGATGAAAATACACATGACACGGGGATTTATCAAAACATTTCGTCCAAAACTTGTATACATTATACATTGTACAAGCAAACAAACAACAAACAACAAACAAGATCACGGGCAAAACAAGAATGAAGAATGAATCTGATATTCTTTCTGATTCAAATGGAAACCAGTACAAGTACGAGTAAAAGTAGTACTGCCAGGAATAATCATAATCATAATACGTGTCATTCAATATTTATTTGATGTGAAGAGAGAGAGAAAGAGAGAGGGAGAGATTTGACAAGTCTAGAGTCTAGAGTTTGGAGCAGAGAAATGTCTGATTGTGTGAGTGAGTGAGTGACAAGCGTCTTTATTCGAGGAAATTAACAGGAAGAAACCCTTTCCTTTCATTTCATGATGATGATGATGATGATGATGAGATTAGCAGTTGTCAAACCCTTTGAATTTGGATTTGAATTAAAATGAAATGAATTCAAAATTACCTTTGAATTTTATCCAAACCAAATCTAAATCCAACTCCAAATCCAAATCCAGGTGACATGTCAAATTTTCACAATGATGATGGACAACTCAGAATTCACAACTCATAATTTTGAAACATGTATTTTTGTCGTCAAAACATGTTGTGTAAAAAACCTTATAGGAATTTTCCCACAATGTCTCACAATTTCTATCGAGTATGGAGAATTGAGAATTGAGCAAAAGAAGGGAATGTGAAATGAAATGTAATGTAAAATCTAGAGGCTGTCTATCGTCTATCGTCTAGTGTTTAGTGTTTAGTGTGGAGGTGATGATGTGAATTCATCATGGATCATTTATATTTTATGGGAACCTTCACTTTCATTTCATTTCAGTAAATTGTAAATTGCACTGCTTTTCATTTCGTTTATTGAGCAGTTGACCATAAGCAAATTCCCCAGCCAAAGCCAAAACCAAAGCCAAAGCCAAAGCCAAAGCCAAAAATCAAATTCAAATTCAAAACCAAAGGAAAAGCCAAAGCCAAAGCCAAAGTGAGAATAAGAATGAAAACGAGAACCTCGTTGAACGTTGAACGTTGAACGTGTAAAGTGTAAAGATTGTTGGCTGCTGCTGCTGATGATGATGATAATGAGGCAGCTAACTAGATGGAAATTAACCACATAATATTCTCCTTATGTAACACTGATATTGATATTGATATTGATACTGATACCAGTGCATTGCATTACATTCTTGATTCTCTTGATTCTCTTGATTCTTGATTCCACACTCTAGATTTGAGATGAAATACGACGTGGATACAAAATACAAAATACAAAGTGCATAAAGCATCGACTAATTGTACTCTGCATTTTCCATCTACATAATATCATGTGTAATGCTTAATGCGTAATGCGATAAATTCACCTTGGGTTATTCAACAAGCTGTTTCTTGTTTCTTGTTTCTTTTCTTAATCCTTTCCCTTTCCTCCTCATTTAAAGTGTAACTGCCTCGGCCTGCCTGCACCCAACACTCAACTCAACGCATGTCCACATGTCCACATTAAAATTCAAAGTAAAATCCAAATTCAAATCCATGTGCAGTGTGCAGTGTAAAATGTTTAATGTCCATCTGTCTTCTCCTCTCACTCGTCATTTTCATTTTCATTTTCTTCTATACCTTCTCCACACACAAATTTGCTCATACAAATGACCATCACATCCCATTCTCATTCCCACTTCCATTCAAGCTAAACTGAACTAAACCAAACTAAAGTAAAGCTTTGAATTTGAATTTGAATTTGAAAGTATCATGTGTCCATCTATTTAGCAGTGGATTTTGTTACACTAACAACACAAAACAGACAAAACTGAACAGAGAACAGAGAACAGACGAGAGTCAAACACACGCACAAACAGCTTAGAGCTTAATGTATAATGGCAATGGCTTTCAGTGTATTCAGGATTCAGGATTGTACATGTATTTAACTCGGGTGATTAATCTACGTTCTCCATTCTCCATTCTACGCGCATAAAGGAAAGTCCTTTCCATTCTGCTCCATTCAGTGGCTTAATAATTCCGTTCTGCAGCCCAGAGTCCAGAGTCCAGAGTGCAAAGTATAAAGAGAATTTACATTACCATTTACCATTTGAAAATATCGTAATACAGATAGGAAGTTAGATAGCTCCACTTCTAATAACAAACTAACTAATGATATGTTTCAACCAACGAGAACAATGAACAAACTGACCGCTCGTTTTCATTCTCTTTCTCTTTATCTTTCTTGTTCTGTACACAAATAAATGCATTAGATTTGCAGTGTTATGTTATGTTTTGTACATTCTACATTGAAGCTTGTGGATTGAAGAGAATTAGCGTACATTTTTTTCGTAGTTGTTGTTATTGCTGATGCTGTAAATTACTGGGTGTATGCAATATGCAGTGTAAAAGTATTATATAAGTATTATAAGTATTTTGTTGGTTGATATGCTATCTAATATCTAATATCTAGTATGTAGTATCTGGTATCGTAGATCAAATCCACATCTAATTCAAAACCACTCTGGAGTATCAAGTCCAACACTAACAAGTGCCAAACGATATTATGTATTATGTATTTTATGTATTATGTATTATGTACTCCCTATATTAACTGTATTAACTACACTTTATTTGTTTACATGTATGAACAATGTAAAGTGGAGAATGTAGAATGTAGAATGTGGAGTGGATTGCACATTGTAAATAAATACAAATTACCCATTTTAAAATTTCTAGTTTACGTCGTCTCCGCCTCTTCATGGATTTTTTCCTCACTTCTCTTCTCTGTTTCTCCTCTTCTCCTGTTCTTTTGGTTGATATCGGGAAATCAGGAATGAGAGGGAGAAGGAGAGCGAGTGATGATGAGAAAAGGAAGGAAAGGAAAAGGAGGCTATCAAATTTAAACGAGTCTAACGTCCAAAGTCCAAAGGGGTGTTCATAATATAATATAATACATAATATTATGTACTAGACTGTTTCAAATTATTTCAAACGTAAAAATTCCAAGTTTTTCAATTTGTACGTTAAACACAGTAAAATAATATTTTTTGGCAAGTTTCGAGTCGATCGGGTTTGATTCAGGGGTCATTTGACGAGCGAAAAGTGTCCAAATTCGAAGAGAGTTTGAAAAAACAAATTAAAGTTTTTGTTCAATTTGAACGCCGCTTACACAAATAGTCCAATTAGACAGAGTCGTAGAGGATTTTTTTGAAGCTCCATTGCCAATGCCGTCTTTAGTTGGAATTTTTGTTTAAGCGGCGTTGAAATTGAACAAAAACTTTTATTTTTTTCAATGTTCCTTCAAATTTGAGCCCTTTGAACTCGTCAAATGACCCCTTAATCAACTCGGATCGACTCAAAACTTGACAGAAAATCTTATTGTACTGTGCTTAACACATACAAAGTGTAAAAACCTGGGATGTTTACGTTTGGGATAATGTGAAACAGTCTAATACATCCATGTTTTTTCTCTATACTTGAAGAGCTATACTCTAAATATCAAACACGTGCATATTTTTTACATTGTATAATAAATAAATAGTAAATAGGTATAAACACCAAACACCAAGCACCAAAAGTACCAAAACATTCTCGAGTTTTTTAATTTAGAATTTACAAGTATCAAACTTAAACTGCTGGTTGGTTTATAGTTTATAGTTATAGTTTATACTGCTCCATTGCTCTATACTAAACAATGTTACAGCTTCTATAGCTTATAGCTTTTAGTTACATGTTTGTATTTCCAGTTTAATGTGGAGTGGAAATGAAATGAAATGAGGAGGTGATTTCTCCAAGTAGGTAAAAAAGTACAAGCACAAGTTTGCTCTATAGTCAAAAGCATAGCTGTGTTATTTTGTACAGAGTATGAAGTGTAGTGTAGTGTAGATGTAGATAGTGGAAGGGACGTCAGGTCATAAATTTCTAGTTAACTCGCTCAAGGATTTATATCTATTCCTCTTGGCTTTGTACATACAACATACAACATTGTGAAAACTATATCAAAGAACACAGAACTACAAGTAGAACTAGAACAAGAACTTTATAAAGTCTACACTGAAAATGCACCACATCGGAGTCGGAGTTCCGACTTTCCTATGTATTGTGTATTGATGTGCTGGAGAAGGGAGAAGAAATAAGTGTGAGAATTGTGAGGGAGAAAAGAGGAAAGGTAAACTCTTATACATTTATGTTACGTTTATACTTTATATTTTATACATTTGAGATATTCATTTATTTACGTATGTAGGTTTAGTGTTTAGCTTTTTAGGTGGTTGGTTGATGTTGGTGTTTGGTGTTTGGCTGTTGGTTGTTGGCTGTTGGTTGTGGAAGATGGTGCAAGGAGATATCAGAAAATTGGTTGATACTAAACCAAATACAAAAAATCCACTAGACTCTAGAATCTAGAATCTAGAATCTAGAATCTAGACTAAATAACACATTTATGTAGATAAATACAGACAGAGTACAAAGTAGAAAGTACAAACTAGAGGAGATATAGACAAATCTATAGATCTTGATATTTTCCATGATATCGTCTCAAGTGAGAGAGTCAAATTCAAATTCAAATGTTGAAGTTTTGGAGTTTTGAAGCTTTGAAGCATCAAATGTTTTGAGCTCGGAGCTTGGAACTTGGCAATTTGTGAGGTGGGTTTAATTTTTCCCTTTCCTCTTTCCTCTTTTACTCTTTATTCTTTACCCTTTGGTTTTATATTTCCCACTTCCAGCTTTCAACTTTCCACTTCTCATGTGTATTTTTTCCATGGATTTTTATATAAGCTGAAATTATGTGAATTTTTTCTCCAGTGTCTATTCTCTTTATTTTAGACGGGAGAGTGTGAGTTTGATACTAATATTGATATTGATACGGGTGATGATTTTTCGTAATTCATTCCCTGGCTAATTGTAGACTGTAGACTGTAGATGTAGATTGCATTTGTATTTTGTAGATGGGAGATTGTTCAAAGTGTTACGTGCACTATGTAATATGTAGAATATTTGGTGTTTGGTTTTTGGTATGCACCATTCATTCACATTCATGGTTGTGGATGTGGATGGGGATTTGGAATTGGATTAGAATTAGCCTGAGTTTGAATTTGAGTTTGAGTACTCTGGATAATTGTGGTAATTGTAAAGTCGTAATTATAATCATAATTGTCTCTTGTCTCTTGTCTGCTTTGTTCTTCATTCTTTATTCTTCTTCCAGTATCAAGTATTTTCTAGTATAAAACTGGAGCAGACGTCTATCTTTTTCTATTGTCTGTATCTGTATCTGTAATGTGTATTTACTATTTAGTATTTATTATGTATTATGTAGAGAGTGGAGAAAAAACGGAGGTATGAATGCAGCGAGAGGAGGGGCGATGAGTTGAGAATATTTATGTTAGTTGTTTTTGCTTTTGTTATTCTTGTTGTTGGTGGTGGTTATGAGTTGTAGTGTTCTTTCATTTTATTTTATGAATGTGTACAAGTGAGCTTTTCTTTTTCTTGTTCTTGTTGTTCTCGTGGAGTTGCTGCTGTGACCCGGAGTGTAAAAACTTGAAAGAGGTGTGTAAAAAAGTAATAAGTGGTTGGCAG
Source organism: Sminthurinus signatus (assembly GCA_019776565.1). Classification (NCBI taxonomy): domain Eukaryota; kingdom Metazoa; phylum Arthropoda; class Collembola; order Symphypleona; family Katiannidae; genus Sminthurinus; species Sminthurinus signatus. The sequence goes on along the minus strand of JABASP010001019.1, from coordinate 19,866 downwards.
GTAACTCGGTTAGGTTGGGTTTTCCATCCTCCATTTCCATTTTCTATGCAGTCTCCCGTCTCCAGTCTCATGAAATCAAATAAAATGAAATGAAATGAAAAGAACTGGGAGCCAAGTCCATAAAAAGTAGAATGAGAGCAGAAAAATATCTGGAACGGACAGACCAGACACTCTCTATGAATATGAGTAGGAGAATGAGTATGATTTGTTTATTTATGCATGTGATCTAATTTAAAGAGTAAAGACGAAGGTGGAGTTTCAAGTCTTAAAAATTCTAAACAATTCTTAACAATTCTAAACATTCTGGTTTATGATGAGAAAAAGAAGGAGAAAGAAAGAAAGAGAGAAAGAGGCAGACTATTTTTCTCTCTCCTTTCTGATGAACAATAAAGAGTCAAAAGTACTAATACTAATGCTAATTCTAGTCTTTAAACGTAGTCAAATAAAGAATAGTAAATAGAACCAAAGGCAAAGTACTAATTATCATCATCATTATTATTAATTTACAAAAAAACAAACACCAGGACTTGCAATTTGTAATTTGCAATTTTTCTCCAAGTTCACCAATGCATTGAAAATTGCTATTGCCGTCTTCTGAAGTATGAAATTATAGTGGTGGGATTTGTCGCAGGATTTCCTCTCACTCGGTTGCTTCATTTTTGATTTCCCGAGTGCAGTAATAAACATCAACTATTCAGTATCTTCAGTATTCAGTATCAAGTTTTGCTCGTTTCTCATTTCTCATTTTACTCTGATTAAATTCCAACGTGTAAAAAGTATTTAGTATTTAGCGCGTAATTTATGTGAGATGTGTCTCTGATTGTTGTGTTGTTTGTTGGCTGTTGGTTGTGGTGTGGAAACTGCTAATTGCTAATTGAGCATTAGTGGTGAATAATTAAAGCTTAATTAGGAGAAAAAACTAGAGTCTAGCTCAATTCATTATTTTGTATGTTTTATTGATAAATCTTGAGTCTTGAGCAATTAAGTATTTAAAATGGTTTCTTCTTCAATTCAAATATCAACATTTTCTTTTACAGTGGATAATTTATAGCACATGTTTTATCCTTAGTGAATCAATTAGAAATATCTACTAACACCTCTTGAAAATCTTGATTTTTTAAGAAAAATAACACAACTATAAAATCCTTCTTTTTAACTTGACTTGCATATGTTTTTTTTGTGTTTGTAGGATTTTTATGCACAGATGGGATATTTTGTACTTTATAAATGGATGCATATTTATTCTATTACTGATGTTCCCGTGTTTATTACATGATTATTTATCCTCCATTTACATGGCATTGTTATTGTTATACTTAATCTTGGAATAACAATGAAAAATGAAAAGTTGGTTCTTGATTAGACTGTCCCGTGCGATCCCAAATGTAAAAATTCCCCATTTTTACCACTTGTACGTGTTTAACACAGCAAAATGAGATTTTCTGTGGATTTTCAAGTCAATTCGACGTTATTAAGGGGTCATTTGACGAGGTCAAAGTGTTCAAATTTGTATTTGTTTTGAAATTTGTTTTTAAGTTTTTGCTCAATTTCAACGCCACTTAAATAAAAATCCCACTCACACATGCCACAATTATACTTAGTATGAATAATAATTCGGCATTGCGTGTGTACAATCGGAATATTTGTAAGCGGCGTTCAAATTGAACAAAACCTTCAAATGTTTTTTTACAATTCCTTTCGAATTCGGGCAGTTTGACCTCGTCAAATAAAACCGCTGCATCACGTCGGATCAATTCAAAATTTCACAGAAAATCTTATTTTACCGATTTTACCGTGTTTAACACATTCAAATTGTAAAAACTTGGGGCCTTGACGTTTAGAATCACACGGGACAGTCTATACTCTGGATACTTGATTCTCGATGTTTGAGTCTCGAATCTCGAGCGTGAAGTGAAATAAGAGCCACACGTGCAGCGGGGAGATTGCAGATGCCTGATTGAATGACTGACTGGATGAATAGAATCACAGAATCAGTTTTGTAATCGGAATTGGAGTTAGAATTGGAATGCAAGCACCACGACCAATATTTAATATTTAACTAGAACAGGAACAAGGAACAAGTACAAGAAGTGAGCATTCAAAATTCAAATCCAAATCTCCAGTGAAACTGAGAAGATTGTGTTTTGTATTTTGTAATATGCTCTTTCATTGTAAATTGTAACACGCTATTCGTATTCGTATTCTCTACACTCTACAATCTACACCGCAGGATCAAGAATACTCGAATAGCTACGTGAAGATGAATGTGAACATAAATACGAATATCGATATGCGTAAGCCCAATCCAATCCTGATCTACGATCAACGATCCAGGATGACGATTAGCCGCTACAACTTACAACTTGCAGCTTTTGTAATATTGATACCTACAACGCACAATATACAGCGTTATATTATAATACACAGAATATTAAATATTAAATTTCAGCCCCTGGACTTTGCATACACACATGAGATATTCCCGGTCATATGTAGTTTGTAGTTTGAATTCAATAAGTTAAATAATGGCTGCATCTTGGAGTCTAAATCCACAGCTAAATCCAAGTCAGAGCCAAAGTCAAAAGATGTATTAGAAATATGTGAACAAAACTATCAGTGAATGTATCTAGTATCTGATATCTCCTGTTTATATTTATGTTTATGCACATTCACCATTTACAATTCACCATTCATATGTTCAGTGTTTAGTGTTCAGTGTGTGACTGACGTGGGATTAATATCCTTTTTTATTACAGATCCCCACAATTACAGTCACAATCCAATCCCAATCATAATCACTTACACTCTGGGAGATGCCACATGGACCACGGACGATGGACACTGCTTTTACAGGATGAAATATCACGCAAGTATCTTATGATGTAAAATGTAGAGAAGACATTTATCTGGTATTTGGTGTACAGAAGGCAGAATAAAGAAGGAAGAATCAATTTCAACTTTGACATACGCAGTGATACTAAGGAAGAAATTAAAGTCAACAAATCTAAATATACTATTAAATTCACGTTGATTATTAATTGTAATAAATATTTTTTTTTGAAATCCATATTTAAAAGATGAAGGTTGAAGACTAGGGCGAGTCATGTATTTCAAAAGTAAACGTCCCAGGTTTTTACAATTTTTATGTATGTTTAACACAGTAGAATAAGATTTTCTGTGGATTTTGGAGTCGATCCGACTTGATTAAGGGGTCATTTGAAGAGGTCAAAGTGCTCAAATTTGAAGGGAATTTGAAAAACCAAGTTTAAGTTTTTGTTCAATTTGAACGCCGCTTAAACAAATATTTCAATTAAAACGAGCATTGAGATCGCAGGTCGGCCACATGATAGTCTGGACGGTAAAACTCGAATATTTGTGTAAGCGGCGTTCAAATTGAACAAAATCTTTAAGTATTTGTCACATCGCAAGATAAGTTGGGCACTTCGAACTCGTTAAACGACCCCTTAATCAACTCGGATTGACTCAAAAGTTCACAGAAAATCTTATTTTTCTGTGTCTAACATGCACAAATTGTAAAAACTTGCAATTTTTACGTTTGATATAGGTATACGTATCGCCCTATTGAAGACTAATAAGACAATTTTATAGGCATAAATAAATGTAAATGCTCAAGTACAGAATGCAGATGGAAAATATTATGTATGCTTTGAAAGTAAATGGAAGTGGAAAACGGGGAGACGGAAGTTTATGAATTGGAGGATTAACTTTACCTCTAAATGTAAGAACGTGCACTTTCACCCTTTCGCTTGGTTGAATTAGATGGATTGGACTGGATTGGTTTGGATTTTCTGTCGCGTTGTCTGTCTGTCTGTTGTCTGCTGTCACTATCGTTTTCGGTTTTGGTTTCGGTTTCCATGTGGCTTTAGATTTTGTTGTACTGGGTGCTCGTCTTTCACATTGTGTTTTTGTATTCTTGTCCCTGTCAATTCAATATCCAGTATCCAGAATCTAAAGTCTAGAGTGGAGAATGGAGAGCTGCTCCAGTCCATAATGTTATTTCCTCTTTTTAATCCCGATTGATGATGTAGATTAGTTCTCTGATCCGGTTTTTATTTTCAGCCTGACTTTACTCTACGTGTATGTATATTTCTCTCTCTCAAGTTTTCTCTGGGCCAAGTATTTCTCCAACCTCTAGTCATTTATAAAGACTTATGTCATTTATTAGATTCTGCGGTTGTGCTGTCCATATTTACTATTTAGTCTTTAAAGCCACTCGCACAACACACAATATGGAATATGGAAACGGTATTAAACCCGAGAAAAGCATTGTATTTTGTATTTTGTATTTTCTGCTTCGGCATATAAATATACTTAATACTTATGCATCAGAATAACAACTGTAATTGAGAATTGAGAACCCTTCAAATATTCAAAATTCAACCTAAATTGTCAAACGCAACAAAGTCATCCTTTTGCTTTTCCACTTTTCTAACAAAACCAAAATGAGGAGTTTAACTAAAAGCTAATTCAACTAATCTGAGGTTTTCTACAAGAGTTAAACAGTCGTTCACATTAAATAATAGCAGAATTTCTTTGTCTTTGTCTCATCTATTGTTCATGAACCGGAAATTAGTGAGTAGAACAAATAAACGGCGTCGAAATTCGGCGCCGTTTCTTCAAAATAAATCCTAGTTTTTATTGCACTCTCATTCAGATTTTAGGTGTTTGTGGACTGTGCAGAATTTAAAAATGAAAATAACCATAAGAATCTGCATGGCATTGACTGGTATTAATTTTGGCATCTACTTTTCTTTCCATTTGTGTCATTCTTCTTTTTCTCTTCAGCTGGAGTTTGGAGTTTGAACAGTTTAAAGTTTGCCTCAAGCCTCAAGTCTTGGGTCTTGGGTATGTTTATCTGAAAGTGTGTGATGTCGGTGCAATGAAACTGAAACTAACAATAAAATGCACTGTTGCATTTTGTATTTTGTGCATATTGTAGAATTCACAATACAAGAAGTACAAAAGGAGGAATGGACATTTGAAATTTGAATTTTTCCTAGTGGAGACACCCCGCTGTGCAGTCGTAGGGTGTTTTCCTTTACACGCACCATACATTTAAATATGAATATACGAATATATGGCTTACATCTGTACTTACAACTTACAACAACCTACAACCTATAGTTTACACTTTACTTTTTACGCAGTGTCTATAATAACGTGTAATAAACCTCACTCTCTCACCATTACCATCACTATCATTCCTGTAAAATACTGCAAAATTCACATTCAAATTCAATGCTGTACAAATCCAGTACAAGAACAAGAACAAGAAACTACAAGTTGTCAGGTGTAATGTTTAATGTGTGACTCTTGCCTTGGTGATTGAAGAGGAAAGATGGACCAGAGAAAGATTGCAAGTCTGCATTTTGTAGTCTGTACAGTTGACTATAATTCAAAACTCAAAAGTAATACCAGTATTCAATGTTCCGTGTTCGCTGTTTAGAGTTTAGTGTTTACTACTTTTTTTACTTTGTGTCTGCACACTCTACATAAATGCATTTGTAAATGTGTGTGAGGCGACTTTAAACTCCAAAAGGAACAAGAACCAAAAGGAGAAAAAGAAGAAGACGAAGACGAGGTGTGATCCATCTCATAATAATAATTTACATTTGTACATTTGTGCATTTATACATGCGCTTGCATAACAATAAATAAATACACACAACACAACACACACGCACACGCGAGGAACAAAATCTCGAATGTAAAAGGTAAACGGGAAAGTACATTCAGAAAGTATACATGTAAAATGTAAAATGTAGAAGAAAGAAGAAGGGAGAAGATGCAACTTTTTTTTGCATCTCCTTTCCCATTCCTTCTCTCTTTTTATGGTAAATGTACAGTAGATTTGAATGGTAAATACTAAATACTAAGTAAAAAGAGTGCATTTCCTGACACTAGAAGCTGAAGCTGAAGTTAATGCTGAAGGTCACACAGAATTTTTGTAAAAATGGTTCCATATCATGCAATCAACTTACTGAAATCTGGAAATTAATACTTAACATTCGAAATACACAAGAGACGTCAAGGAGAGAGTCTAAACTCAACTTCTGAGACTTAACTGAAATGCACAAATTTTCCAAACGGCGTTCAACTCTTGAATTTCAAAGTGTGCAAAAATATTCATTTTTTTGAACAGGATCGACGCCGTTTATTTTTTTCCGTGTTCACAATGCTGTACCTATCTTGAAGTTTTATAAATGTTGGGGTTTTAATGCAGTATATTTCAGCTTGGTATTTTAATTTTATTATTATTACAACTCTCTACATAATAATTAGCATCCATCTTCATCTCATTTCTCATCTCAACTCAGCTCAACTCGACTCATCTCAACTCATCTCAACTCATTTCACTCCTCGACTTATGACTACTTACACACTCGTTTCCCGTCTATTTTTTCTCTCTATTCTGTATTCTGTGTTCTCTGTTCTCGTGGCCTCCCCGAAGATAACTCCAGTGATAGCTGATAATAATATGAAGACTTTAGACTCTAAACTCGAGACTCTAAACCCTAAAGAGAATGAGTCAGATATAGCACACACTTACTTATTACTTATTACATGTACAATGTACAATGTACATGTACAGCACAAGGCACAAAAAAAACAAAAACTGAGTACTCGGAGGAAAACGATCAAGATATGAAGATAAAACACAGAGCATTTACGTTTTTATGTTCACGCTCTTGTCCCGTCTTCAGTGAATTGTACTTTGTACTCTGTACTCTTTTCTGTTTAAATTCTACTTGTGTACATACTTCTTCATTCTTCATTCTCCATCGTTCATCGTTCAAGCTATCGTCGACTATTTTAAAGATGTAAAAAATGCTTAAACACTGGCTTAAAAGTATTGGTAAGTTATTCTCTCTTTTAAATCCAATCCAATACAATAGAATAGAATCCACATAGTGCACAGTGCACACTGCAGAGTGTACTTTGAACGAATGTTGGTGCCTGGTCTGTGCATACATTATTATTATTATAGCGGTACGCTATGGTGAGTTTCCGAGTCGCCCTAAGCAGCAAGTTTCAGCTCTCAAATCTAGAGTCTAGAGTCTACAGTCTACAGTCTCAAGTCAGCCTCATCCTCCTCATCCTTTCGTCGACAAATTATGAAACAATGCATCTTTTTTTCCTTGCCATCACCATTATTCCCCCTTCAACAACAACAATAACAATAGTTGATGTATCTATAATCTATACAGGTGGATTTTCAACACAAAAAAATTGAAAGGAAAAAATAAAAGAGTATTCTGGATAGTGCGTACGAAGAGTAAAGAGAGTACATACTACAAAGTACAATATACAGGTGAAACTGTTAACTGTTCTGTTCTATACTGTTCTCTTTTCTCTCTTCTGTTCTTTTCTGTACTGTACTGCTCAAAGTACAAAGTACAAAATACAAAGATCTTTTACATAATATATTCCTTGTGTTTTGTGTTTCTCGTCTCGCTCTTTGATTCCTTATTCATTTTCATTTTCATATTCATGATCTCATAATATTCATACACGGTCCGTTTTTTTCTCTCCTTCTTTCTTTCCAGGCTTCAGCAACAAGCAGTTGCAGTTCAGTTGTGTCCGTCCTCCTTCTATTTTCTATTCTATTTTATTCTATTCATTTCATATCAGACAGAGGACTACTTAAGAGACTTTTTCTCTTTTCAAAGAACAAGAGAAGAGGAACCTAAAAGCTAAAGGCTTTTTATACTTTTTATTTTTTATACTTTTCATATGCACATGTATACTTTTTTAACATGAAAATACTTACATATTATTTAATAATTGATCAAGGTTCTTTTTCCCCTGAGAAGGTTGAAACTAGCTGAAGAGCTGATTCTGTTTCTGATGCTGGTTTTGGTACTGATGATGATGGACCATCAACCATCGACCATCGACCAAAGAGTATCGAACATCTTTGATAAAATTCAAGTTGGGTTAATATTGATAATTGTGCGTGGCGAGAGTGAAAGAGTAAAGAGTAAAGTGCGTAGATGAAGTTCATGTGAGTATTTCCGTGGCATGTGGATTTGGATGTGGATGTCTATGTCAGTGTTACGCACGCAAAATGCAGGAGAAGATGAGTAAAAAGATGACGACGACGGACAATGATGATGATGATGATGACGAGGACGAGGGAAGTTGGTAAAAAGTTGGACATTGGATTGGATTGGATCGGAGATTGGATTGGAGATGCACGAGTGAGATAAGATGCCTTTATAAGGTACATCTTCCAAACTTATATCATAAAAGGCCCACTGTTCTACTCTACTCTTTCCTCTTTTCTTATCCATCTTCTGTCTTCTGTGCTGTACTGTCTTCTGTCTACCGTTGACTTGGACTGTTGACTGTCCTACAGAATAGAGCCACACTCTAAACTCTACAATCTACACTGTAATAAAATAAGGCAGCGGATTGTTTGAATTGAATTGGTAGTTTGGGAATCAATTCTTTCCAGAGGCAAAAGAGGCAAAAATTTCCTACGTGTGTAATATCCAATGTGTAATGTCTAATGTGTAAGTACAGATAGATATGACGCTGAGCTGTGACGTTAGTTTTCTTTCTGTTCTTTTCTTTCTTTCTTTGACTGTGGCATTGGCTATTATTTGTTATTAGTATTAGTATTTTAGTGTGACTGTCATTATACTGTATAAATATATGTATAAATTTCCTATTTTCTATGGTATGGAAAATGGAGAATGGAGAAGTCATCATAATCTTCTTGATTGTCCTGAGTGTGTGGTGTTTGTTCCTCGTTCAATGGTCGTCCTACTCCATTACGTCCAAAGGATAAAGAATAAAGGATAAAATGCTCCGAGTTTTTCTACTATTCTAGTTTCTAGTACAGTTCCAGTTCCAGTTCCAGTTTCACCTCTCGTCTGGTGGTGTATTAACCATTATCCACTATGACTTATTTAAGAGAGGAGAAAAGAAGAGAGATATCATAATGGATGATCCTCACACGTACATAATAAAGTAAAGAGTAAAAAGAGGATAGAGAAAAGAGTAAAGAAGAAGGAAGACGGAAGAAAAAGTATAAAGGAAAGATGGGATGACGACAATAGACAATAGACAGAAGGAAGAATGAACAACTCAAACTCAAAGAAAAGTCAAAAGAACCAAAAGTAGAAGTAAAACAAGAATGAGAAAGAAGAAGGACATTAGACATTAGACAAGAGACAAGAGACATTAGACGACCCAGGAGAAATGAGATGAAATGTCCTTTCTTTTCTTTTCATTAGCGATAAACGTAAGGGAAGAGAATACCAAATACCAAATGCCGAATACCGAATAATGGACGGATCGAATCAACAGAGAACAGAGAAAAGACTAAAATAGAAAGAATAGAGAAAAGGAAAAGAGCGTTTACTTCAAAGTCCAACTCCAAAAGTCCAAAGAAAACAGAAAACAGAACGAGAGCACCTGATGGACTTTGACTCCGACTTTTCCTTTGACGTTGGACATTAGAAATTATAGGAAATGGAGGAAAAGCTCTTGCTTCTTTAGCTTGAGAATATTTTATTTATTGATTCAAGCTTCAAGCTTCAAGATTCAGGATGATGTACTTACAATCCACAAGTTTTTCTATCATTTATTATTCATTACGATTACGATTACGACTATGAGATGACCAAAGTGAAAATCTGGAGGTAGAAAAAGAAAAAAGGACAGGTGAAAAATAAGGAAAAAAGACAGGTAAAACATAAGTAAAAACAGAGAGAGAAAAATAAGTAAAAAGTACAAGAAAAAATTCACACGTGTCTCTTGAATTCTTGAATCAATTTTATTTTGAATTTTGTATCGATTTTCACAAAATTTGGATAGTCTCGGCTCTCAGCCATTCAACTAAATGGGACAAACCACAAGCAACAAGCAACAACCAACAACCATCAATTAACAAAACAGGAGTTTAGAAAAGTTTTCTCAATTTTTCACGTCCATAGTCCAATAGTCCATAGTCCGTATGGTCGATGGTCGCTGCTGTCCATTTCCCATTTTCCATGTTTTGCTGTTGTAGACATGTAAAATGTAAAATGAGCGTATTTGGTATTGGGGATTTGGAATGTGGAGTTTCAAGATTGGAGAGTGGAGGCGAGTTTGAAACTGTTCCTTGTTCCTTGTGCATGTTATCTGTATCTGTATCACCGGGAGTTACACATTACAAGTGATATATTGAGCGAGAAGTGCTGATCGTAAATGGTAACTGGTAAATGCTCAATGGTAAATGGTAAATGCTGACTGCCGACTCCTGACTGCTGACTGTTAAAGTGGAAGCTTTTCCTGTATAATTCATGTGGCATATTTATCGAATGCCCACGGAAATTCTCCTACATCAATTTATTACATTTATCACAATTTACTAGCTCTACGCTACTCTATATTTTCTCCAATCTACAAACTCCAAACTTCATTCACCATTCTCCAACCAACTTTAGTCAACTCAACCCTTTCTTTTTCCTCTTCTCCTCTCCTTTTCCTCTTACAATATTTTCTTGCCTAATTTTATCAGTTTTGTTTCCGCTTTCCAAACTCCAGACCTTTTTAAATGTAAATTTCAACTTATCTTTTAAAATTGAAAATATTAAAAATTAAAATCAATAACCAGTAAAATTTTTCTCTATGCTCAGTACATTTGTATTTTTGTTTGATTTTTTTGGTATTATTTTTCAGATTCTCTCAATTCTCAACAGTCAAAAGTCAAGTCGATACTCAATACTGCATTTTGATTTTCGTTTTTGGCTTGGCAGAGCTCTTTCCTGGTATTGAATTTGGCTGTGATTTTAGTTTGGCAATCGCCTTGGATTTGGAACTTGGCCTTGGCAATGAAAATGAAACAAAGTGCAATTCCATCCAAAAATTCCATCCATGGATTTGGATTCCAGTGCAAAGTGCATCGTCCATCCTTCGTCGTTCATCATTTCCCATCTACCATCTATCGCTCCAGAAAATTGCATAGAACACGTTCAATTGTACAGGATGCATCTTTTCTACATTATAAAAATACAGATACTTTTATGTAGTAGTTGGACGCCGTTCGTTAAAACAGTGCGCAAAACTCAGCATGAGTTTTGCTAGAATACTCTGCTTTGTCTTCAATATAAATTTTCATAATTAATGTGCAATGATTGTGAATGAAATATCTAAGAAATATGATTAATGATTAATTGAATGCTTATAAGGTTACCTTCACATTTGGCTTGTTACTCTGTAGATTTTCTTCCTCTGTTTCTTTTTCTTGTTCCATTCGGAATTTAGGATGAAGAATCAAAATCAAAACCAGAACTAGAATCAGATTTTCCGATTTGGCCTTAAAAATTAAAATTATGACCATGTTCAATCTTCATTGTTCGTTGTTCATTTTATGTTGTGTGTTGTCTGTTGTCCGCTGGCCGAGGGAAATGGCATATAAGGATGTTTTCCTAGATTCTTGATTCTTTTGATATAAAATATAAAAAACGTCAGAATGGAATAAGTCTGGGATTTATGAGGAAATCTCTACGGACATTCTTCCTTGTTTGTTACTTGTTACTTGTTTGTTGTACATTTTGTACATTGTAACAAGTTTGATGTATGAAGGATGGAGGAGTCGGTCTCGCGTCGGTAGGAAATCATTTTTTAACGGATACAAAATATGTAATAAACTGTACAAAAGCCTCAAGCCAGTCAAGTCAAAATGTCAAAAAGTTTCTAAAATAATTTACAGTTGAGGAAATCTTTGGATTTCCACAACAATTGAGAATCGAGGAGAAACAGAATTGTAAAACACATAAGACATGAGACTGCACATGTTGAATTTTCTGTGTTGAAGCTCAAACTCAAAATCAAGCTCAGGAGTTTTGTGTAGGCGATCTCTCTCTTTATTTCTCTCTCTCTCTGTTTTCTCTGTTGTGTAATAAAATATATGGGAAATAAATGAGCTAGACGATTCATAAACCATTAGATTTCATATCATATCATGTGTACGAGATACGAGATACGAGAACGTACCAATCATCTTTAAAATTATTAAATCCTCGTAAAATGTAAAATGCAAACCCATGTAGAAGATGTAAAATGTGGAGGAATTATATCATATCGCTGGATCAATATAATTATTACATTACATATTACTTTTTAGGTTGAACATTGAATGAAAAATTCACATGGCAATTTGTGAGCATTTTAGTTACATTCCTGATTTCTTCTCCATTTCCAGTGCGTTGTATTTTGTGTAGAAAATACACATGTAAAATACAAAGTAGAATATGAAATATCGAAAAAGGAGAAAAGTCTGCATCGTTCTGTTCTCTTGTGTTTTGTGTTTTGTCAGAATGATACAAGTGCTGATAGCCATGTTTATGAAATCCGCCTCTTTTTTCACTGAAAAATTTCCATCTCGTCTCGTTTCCTCTCGTTAACCACAACAAGATACAAAATACAAAATGCAGACACAAGAAATCCAAAGCACAGCAAAGCAAAGTGCAATTAGATAATACATAATATACATTATGCATTTTACATTCTATATACACGAGAAAAGAGTGAGCGAAAGATGCAAATTAGCCTGTTGCCTCTACACTCTACTCTGTACATTTGATGTTGTACGTTGTACGATGTTGACTGTTGGCTGTCTTTACATTGTTAGTTGAAGGAAGAGTCTCGTTAATGAAAATAATTTATGAAGTTTACATGAAACCTCCTTTGGTTATGTTTGTGCTCTTGTTTTTGCTAATCTCCTCTTCCCTTGTCCATTTCATTTTCCTTTTCCTTTTCGTTTTCTCTATATGGAAATATGGTAGATGGAAGAGGAATATCATTAATATGGAGTCTGCCCAAGTGTCCAGTTGATAAGCTACAGAATACAGAATCAATACTTAGTACACGATACTCTTTACATGTTACACATGCCTATAATAAATATGTTACATTTATGGACATTTTTACACTTGTACAAATTCATCTGTATTCTTCATTCTCCATCAATAAAAAATAAACGCAAACAAATCAATACAAGCTTTGAAAATGAAAACAAAAGTTCTTCCAATATTTAAATCAAAGTGGAAAGGAAACATGGAAAATTTTATTTTTTACCAGTTGCAGGTTTTTCAACTTTCAATTTTATATTCAAAATGCATACGTCTACATTAGGCCGACCTGTGATATCCCAAGCTTAAACCCTTAAAGTTTTTACAATTTGTATGCGTTTATTACAGTAAAATAAGATTTTATGTCAAGTTTCGAGTCGATCCCATTTGATTAAGGGGTCATTGGACGAGGTCAAAGTGCCAAAATTTGAAGGGAAGTCGAAAAAAAAATGTCAAGTTGTTATTCAATTTGAAGCCGCTTAAACGAAAATTTCTGTTATACCAAAATACAAGAGAGGAGATCTATCTTCTTTCAATTCTACAGCTTGAGTTGGAGTTTTTGTTTGAACGGCGTTCAAATTGAACAAAAACTTTTTTAAGTTTTTTTCAAATCACTTACAAATTTGAGTACTTTGACCTCGTCAAATGACAAATGACCCCTGAATAGAGTCGGATAGACTCGAAATTTCACAACAAATTTTATTTTTTACTGTTTTAAACACATAAAAATTGTAAAAACTTGGGAATTTCAAGTTTATGTTATCACGGGTCGGCCTAGTCTACATCCTACATTAAATTATCTATACACGTGGAATTGAAAACACAAGAAGAAAATCTATATTTATTTTTATTAAAACATTGTAAATTGTATGCAACGTGCTCATAAAGAGATGAAGAAAAGAAAATGCTCAAGTCTCTAGCCCGCCGATCCGATTCAATCCAATCCAAAAACCGAGTTGACTCAAGACTCAAGACTCAACATTCAAGACTCAAAACTATAAAGACTCAAGACTGGAGACTCGAGTGAACAGTCGAACAGCCAAGTGCCGAGAGCGGCAAAGAGAGCGGAGAAGAGTCGGAGAAGAGAGAGCCAAGAGCTGTCTATAAAAGTCGTAAATCGTAAATCGTATGTTGGAAGGGTAAACCCACATGATTATGAACGACGAGGGAGCGGACCAACATTGAAAATACATGTACAAATCCAAAGAGTAAAGAGGTATTGAAATCTATACATTATATGATATTATATCTTTGTACAATGTACAATGTACTTTGTATAGAAAAGACATAACACACAACACAGAATACAGAACCAGAAAAAAACCCTCATATGCAGTTGCATACAAACTAAAAAGTCTCAAGTCTGAAACATCAACAGAGTTAATAACAATGTACAACGCACAACGTACAACGCACAATATATCTTTGTAATGTTATGCAATATAAATATAATGTGATACAATGTATTGCTTTCAGATCCTCTTCTTTTTCCATTCTCCGTTCTTCATTCTCCATTCCTCATCTTTCTCCTTTATCCATCACACATGTAGATATGTACTATAATAAACACACATTTTTTGCTCTATACTCCATACAAAAAATATAAATACAGCTACAGATACAGATACAAAAGTTTTTTTTACTCCTCTCCCAAACACAGTATTAAAATACCTTCAAGTGCGTACATCGTACATGTTACAAGTATATTTAGTATTTAGCCATCATCACCACTGTACCAACAAAGTACACACTGCATTCAACATGGTTGTAAGTAGTTGTAAGATGAACATGGATGTGAACATGAGCATAACATTAGCATGATATTGAGAATTGAGAATTTGTACGAGTAATTTCTTTTCCTATTCATCATTCAGCATTCAGATGATGAGATCCGATTCCATGATATCTCTAGAGTCTAGAGCTCTGTTGCTGTTGTACAGACGAGAATGTGAAAAGTGCAGTTAAGACATAATATTACTTGCAGTTAGGATATCTGTATCTGTGTCTTTCTGTCTCTGTATTTCTTCATGATGCAACTGTTATGACTTACGACTTAGGACTTAACATTAAGAAAATGATTATGATTACGCATCATGCATTTCGTACTTCATACTTTACATTTTTATGGTCCTATTTTATAGGTTGAACTTGGACTTGGACTCGACACTCGACTCATCCTTCAGTTTTAGGTTTTAGATAATTTTGTACTCACTTCATTACTAGACTGTTCCAAGTGAGCCCAGGCGTTAAAATCCCAGGGTTTTACATTTTTTTGTAGTAAAACCAGTAAAATAGGATTTTCTTTGGGTTTTGGAGTCGATCTGAGTTGATTAAGGGGTCATTTGACGAGGTCAAGGTACCAAATTTAAAGGGAATTGGAAAAAAAATTGAAGTTTTTGAACTTGTTAGAATTCTGTTTTGTCTTTAAAATTGTTGTGATTCATTTTTTTGTTTAATTTGAACGCCGCTTAAACGAATATTCTAACTAAAGCCGGCGAAGTGGTAACAGGTGGAGAAGGTTTTTGTTCCCAATCCCAAATTGAACAAAAGCTTTAAAACTTGTTTTTCGAATTCCCTTCTAATATGGGCACTTTGGGCTCGTCAAATGATGCCTTTTCAACTCCGATCGACTTGACTAAGGGGTTATCTGATGAGGTCAAAGGGCCCAAATTTGAAAAGAGCTCCAAAAACAAATTAAAGTTTTTGGTCAATTTGAACGCCGCTTACAAAAATTTTCCAATTGCACTGGCCTACGTGCTCAGAGATGGTTTGGAGGAGTGTGTACCCGCTGGTAAATGGAATAATTCTACAAGCGACGTTCAAATTGGACAAAAATTTTAACTTTTTTTCGAATTTCCTTCAAATTTGACCTATTTTACCTCATCAAATGACCCTTTAATCAAGTCGGATCTACTCGAAACTTCGGAGGAAATCAAATTTTACGTGTTAAACACATCCAAATTGTAAATACTTTGGATTTTTACGTTTTACGTTTAAGAAAAATATTACGTTTTGTTCAATTTGAACGCCGCACACTGATCCGGATGCCAAATAAAAACGTCATTGGGGTAAAAACAGAAATGATGTTTTTTAAAAATTTCACAAGCCAAGATTGATAAGCAGGGTACAAAGTACCTTTTCGTGTAAAAATAAAAAAAGTTGAGTAATCTACGCAGTCGCAATTAACTATAAAAGTTTGTGATTACCATTAGCAGTAATGGTAAAACTTAAAAACAAAATAAAAAGCTTGGTCCAAAGAGTTCCAACAAGCGAAGAACAGTGCATGAAAGCATAATTTTTTTAGATAGTTGTCCATTTAAAATTGGCTGCACATATTTGCACATCTTTAAGATAATTAACTTTTAAAATGCAGCTTTATTAATTTTCATTGGAGAATTGTTACAGTTCGACGCCATTTGATGTTTTTAACCGATTTTTTTGGGCATTTGTGTTTTTATTTTTCTGTTTTTTACTCTTTTTGGAAACCCGAAGTCGGGGTCAAGGGATCATAATTATGATAAAGGGACCTCAGATTTGAATTCACCGTCATCAACTACATCATATCCCACACAGATCTCGGGTTTATACGGTTTTATATAGATTTTATGCATAAAAAACCGAAAAATACCCGGTTTTCGGAGTGATGGGATGCTGAAAAATTAAAACAATTGCGTTTTTTGACTTCCTCACATTTTTTAGGTCAGATTATGTGGTTTTGCATTTTTTAGGACTACATATCTGCAAATGCGCTTTTATTTATCATCCGGATCAGTGTGCGCCGCTTAAACAAATATGGCAATTGGACTCGGCAACATTGTCAGAGTTAAGCTCCAACCCTTGTCACGGCTTTGGTGAATGGAATATTTGCGTAAGCGGCGTTCAAATTGAACAAAAATTATAATTTTTTTTTCGAATTCATTTCAAATTTGAACCATTTGACTTCGTCAAATTACCCCTTAATCAACTCGGATCGACTCGAGACTTGACAGGAAATCTTATTTCACTGTGTTTAACACATAGAAATGGTAAACACTTGGAATTTTTACGTTGGGGCTCACAAAGGACAGCCTACTCATCACATCATCTTAAAGCTCAACTCTCAAGTTTACAAGTTGAAGATCCACTTGAGTTGACTAATTTTTCTGTAAGAATATTTTTGCTTGTGGTTTGTGTTTTGGGTTTGTGTGGCGCGATTTTCTCCTTGTTTTGAATTTTGGATTCATTATTTAATCATTTATCATTTCTAAACGAGTGACCGATGAGCGATGACCGATGACTAATGTTGAATCCTGATAGATATGTTTTAGGTACTTGATACTACATCCTAGATTTAATAATTGTGCATGATTCATGTTGTACCAAAAATTGAAAAGTTGGGAAGAAAGATCCCGTCATTCCGTCACTTTTTTTTACTGGTTATTGGCTACTCGTGATGCTTTGATTCTTGATCGTTGATCACTGGTCGTTGATCATTGGTCATGGATGTTTGATGTGATGTGTCATGTGATAAAATATAAAATATAAAATGTGGTGGTAATTATAAAACGTAATAATATTTATTTTTCATTAAATTTGCATGATGTACAGAATTTGAATTGTCTATTATCTGTTATATTATGTGTGCAGTGGGCACGTAGTTTTTATCTGCATGTGAGAATGTACATTAATTATGCAGTGAGTTAAGAGTCAAG
Source organism: Sminthurinus signatus (assembly GCA_019776565.1). Lineage (NCBI taxonomy): Eukaryota > Metazoa > Arthropoda > Collembola > Symphypleona > Katiannidae > Sminthurinus > Sminthurinus signatus. Next base: position 2,309 of record JABASP010001019.1, on the reverse strand, counting down.
AGTCAAGAGTTGAGATTTGAGGGTAAAGATGACTTGACATGACTCGGCAGCTCAGCTCAATTCAACTCGCAGTTCGTAGTTCGGCGTTCGGCGTTCGCATCCGCCTTTTAATTTTCATCCTGATCCTCATATCTTTTATCTTACATTTTGTCTTACATGAAGAAAACTTATAAAATGTAAAATGCATAGCAGTATAAAGTATTTAAATTGCAAGTTCATGAGTGGCATCATCATCATCCTCATCATCATCCTCATAATTATCATCGTCAATCGTCAGCATCAGCATCAGCATCATCTTTTCATGAGGAACTTGGAACTTGGGCTTACCTTTGAATTTTGAATTTTGAATTTAGAGTTTCAAGTTTTAAATTTTAAAGGTTGGTCCATCTTCCACCTCATCTCATACTTTACTACGTTTTATTATTTAAGAAATACTTTTGTCTAGAATCCAAAGTCTCATGTCTAAAGTCTAAAGTCACTCGTTTTTATGATCTTGTGTGTCCTCATCAATTTTTCCTGGTGGAAAAGAAGAATTATAATCCACATTTTGCTTTCTGGTATCGGCCTCAAAATCAGAATTGGAATCAGAATCGGCAAGCTGCACTATTCATTATTCATTAACTTTTCGTGGCTCATGGAACTACCGCCAAAAACTCAGCCAACAACCAACAACATTAAAAAAATAATATTCTTGACTGGTTCTCTGTGCTGAACTGGGCATTCAGCATTTAGCATCTAACATGATTCCTGTTTTTCAGTTTCAGTTTCAGTCATCATATCGTCATCGTCATCGTCACCGACACGGACACCCGACGCATACACGGCACTTTATTATGTACGATTATTGTTATTAGTTATTATGATAATTATTAATATGATTTGCACTTTAGTCTGAACGTTGTACAGTGTGCAGTGTAAACTTTATGCTCATGTCAGTTTCAGCTTCAGCTTGAGTATTAGCATTCTGCATTCTGCAGTCTAGCACAAATATTAAAGAGTGTAGAGTAAAATACCGGCTTTTTCTTATGATGATTCTGGTTCTGGTTTTGGTTCTTCTCTATCATTAACATGCTCATTATTATCATTATTATTATTATCAAGTATTGTTGTTGTTTTTGTTGTTATTATTGTTGTTGTGATGCAAATACAAAGTACAAAGTACAAGTATAGTCGCAAAGTACACACAACACACAACACACAAAATATAGTAAACAGTACTGATAAACAGTGGAGACGGGAAATATCATGGTTTAATTTGACTCATCTACAGAATACAGAATAAAACTTGATGTAGCGTACCTATCTTTCTATTTTATATTTTATATGCATTATGCATTGTGCATTATGGATTATGTAAGAACCAGGGACCAACAACCAACAAGTATAATGTCTAATGTCTAGCGGATCAGGATCGTGATCATGACTGAGTTTTGTCTGTAATGGGTAATGGGTAATGGGAAATTGCCGTGCCTTATGAGTACAGAGTACAAGCAACGAGTAAAGAGTAAAAAGTAAAAAGTAAAGAGTATTGAAGGAATGGGGATGAAGCGGAAAAAGATGAAAACGAAAATGAAAAGACGATAGACGATAGAAAATGGAGAATGGAGAATCGAGAACAAGTTGAATTTGGTATTTGGTTTGAGGAAAAGAAGCGTAGAGACAAGTTATTCCTATTCTAAGTTAGCTGAAGAGTAAAGAGTAAAGAGTGCACAGTAGAAAAAGAAGAAGAATAAAATTAAAAATCCTCACTTCGTGACGATTTCATATCGCCGTCAAAGCATAAATGCTTTTGGCTCCGGAAGCGAAGCTGGCACTGCTCATTGGAAAAACTTCTTACTTAAAAATTGCTTAAAAATTGAAAATTGAATCAACTCCCGAACGATTCCGATACAATTAAAACCCTAAATTTTGAAAAGTACCTAAACGCAGGTCTGAAGAACATCATTTTCTAATACAAACTTCAGTTAATAGCACAAAATTGCTAGTTCACGATGTTTTACAATATTGTGGATATTACAAAAAAAACTCTCTTGCTAATATAAAACTATGTTATAACAAAAACCAGACCAATGGCCCAACTCCTTAGAATTCAAAAGCTAACAAAGATAATCGAGTAAACAACAAAATTCCAAAGCCAAAACTATCCATAACCAAAAGTGTCGAAACGCCGACCAATCAAAAACGTCCCGCCATTAAAATAGTTTTTTAAAAAACCAAAAAAAGGCCCGCTCGATTTGGATTTCACTTTGTGTCCACTTAGGTCAATTTCAAAGTTTCACACTAGATGGCGCATGCTGTACGTATAAAAG
>JABASP010001018.1:0-35803 GCA_019776565.1 Sminthurinus signatus | reverse complement strand
CTTCAAAAGTTTCAACTCCTTCACTGACCTTTTTTAAACATCGGTCGATCTCACCTGCCATTGCATGAAAACCAGAATGTTTTAAAGAATTAATATAACTGAAATGTTTCTTCCGAAGGGTATCATAGTCAAGATCTGACCCTCCTCCTCCTCCTCCTGACCCGTCGTCACACTCATTATAAAATTCTGTCTCTACCCTACAGGTTTTTGTCTTCCTCCAACTCATTTATATTATGTTTACTATTCTATCCTGTTCACACTCTATATATATATATATATAATATGTATAATGTATATATATTTATTATATTATTATAGTTTATTACTAGTTTAACAAAATTAGTTCTTATAATACAATTATATAGTTTTTTAATGAATGGTATTATAATTATTATTAGTAGTTCTTATGTTATAATTTGTTGGACATTTATCTTTTATGGTCTATGATATAATAATATATTATGTATCATGTATAAGATAGTAAATAGAAATATTATGTAAGTATAAGATAGTAATTGGTACTAGGTCTTCTTTTAAAGCTGACAAAAGTAAAGAGTAGAGAGATCTTCTTATACTATAATATTATTATGTATAAATATATTGTTAAATATTGGTATTAGTTTTGTTAGTTATTAAATATAGAGTTAAATGCGTTGTATCGTCGGTCTTCCGTTTTTTTTTATTAGTCTTCCTCTTTCCCTCAATATTTTATTATTTTATTACTATTTCTTGATTAAAATATCATTTATGTAAACTGAGAGTGTTCTTGAACTTTAATATCAAACAATCAAACACTCTTATAATCAATCACACACACCTGTATTATTTTTTTTTCTTTTGGTAATCTTTTGAACAACCGAGTTCCTTTTAAATAATTTTTTCTTTTTAAAAAAAAATGAATAAAAAAAGTATTATCAAAAATATAAAGAAGAAAGATTGCTATAATATTTGTTTTATATTCTACTTTTATATTCCTTGTAGTGAGTAAACTATAATATAATATTTAATTAATTAAAGATTCGTCTAAAAGTCAAAAGTTTTGACTCAAAACACAGAGAGAGAGGTTAACAATCACATTCACACAAAATATAATCCACAAGTATACTAAGAATTATGTATATTATTATAGTATAAGTTTGGAAAGAAGTAAATCTCTCTAAGTAATTAGATATTTTTTGTATTTAATTGTGGTTGAGTGATATAAAAGTAAATTGAGCAATTAAAAATACAATAATGTTGATGATTGTTAATAAATACGTCTTTCCACGTTTTTCTTAACATGTTTTACTTCAGACGTCAGGTCATAGAGATTATATTTTTGTGCAAAAATCCAATAACTTTTTTTCCTTGGATTTGGATAGAGTCTCTTGTGTTGGATTTTTTTTTGTGGTTTTCGATAAAATTAGTTTTTCATTTTTTATAAAAGTAAAAAAATACAAATTTTAAATTGATTGTGTTTTGTGTCAGTCAATCAGAATAAAATATTTATATTGTATTTGATCAACTTAATTAAAATATAATATTGTTATATTATTATCATGTGATCAAATAAATCCAGTTTTAGCAAGACTTGTTGTTTGTTGTTGTTCTTTTCTGTGTGTGTATATTATATATTATGACTCTCGTTTTTTTTGGACAAAAAATGACTTTCGGTTTTTCTTCCCATCAAACGTCAGAGAATCAGTGAATAAAATTTTGTAAAAAATAAAACGATAGTGTAACAAAATACTCAAGTGTTTGTCAACAATAAGACATCAAAAGGGGGATAAGGACGAAGGACGATTAAAAAACGCTTTTAAATTCCGGTAAGTGCCTGTAAATACTATAATATAATTTATATTTTACTCTAGTCGATTCCTTAATATTATTCTTCCTCTTTTGCCCTTTTGTTTACTAAAAATTTTATTATTACATACTATACATATATTATTATAGTATTACCACACACACAACAACAACAAAAACAAAAGCATCAACAAAACATGATCATCATCATAATTATTATTGTTAAGTATTAGTTTGATGGTATTAGGATTTGATATTGTTACATTATTAGATATATCTAAAAGTGATCTACACATATCTGATATATGTATATTGTACAAGTATTTTATTAATTACATAACAACTGTCCATTCATCTATTATAAGTTATAACCTTTTTGTTTCTCGTTCATTATAATGCACATTTTATAATATTTATATATTATTTATACTATAGATGGGCTACAGAGAGAGAGAGAGAGAGAGAGAGAAATATAATGAGTGTGTAAATAACAGAGTAGAATAATAACAATAATAATATTCTTATGGATGGAGGATACAACAATATCATTATGTATATTAAAATGGTCATAAAATTCAACATATGAAAATAACGGGAGATAGGTACTAAAACTATATATAATATATACTGTGTTAAAGTTAATTCATAAAATATTATATCATGTGTAGGAGAAAGAAAAATTTGGGCATCATGTATATATATATATATATACATGTAAATACATAATATACACAGAGATATAATAATCCATTCATTATTGTTGTTGACAATATTATAATATATATATATACCATTCGTGTATGTTAGTCATGTATTAGAAATACATATTATTATATTTAAATTTTAAATACAGTAGAAATAGAGAAGAACAATAAAAATTAGAAAACTTACCCTGTAGTTTTCGAGTTGCTGCCATAATTTGTCTACATTATTGTATAATCAAAATATTCCGTTCATAGTAGACTGTAGTAGTACTATTAAATATATTATTAGTTTGCAGTGTTATATATATGTATATATATTATATGTTTCTAAAGTCTTGGTGTTTTTGTATTTTTGAAATACAGAATAATTATATTTTAAAACTATAAAGTTTGTGTGTGAAGCCTTTTTTTTTTGGTTTTGTATATGTTTCATATATCAAAAGAGTCGGGTAAAATATATAGCAGATAAAAGTTTCAAAGTATCTAGATATTTTTTAAATATTTTAAAAATGAATTTAAATACATTCGTATATTTTAATAGTCGTCGTAATTGTTTTATAAGGATAATAATACTATTTGATAAAATATCAGTACTACTTATATGTAGACATAAGTAATAATTATTATAATAATAATAGGAGATGAGAGAAACGGGAGAAAGATATTATATAGGTTCAATGTATATATATATATGTGTGTAGTAATATATTATAATAATGAAGGGTATTATATTAAAATATATAGATTACTATTTCGTTATTTTTTTTTCTTTTTAAACAAACTTTGAGGATTTGCTCCTTTTGAACGACCTTCCTCTTAATTTTTAAACTTTCTCCAGTCGTCGAAGGTAATGCACACATGAAGAGTGATATTTTGGTGTTGAATTGGATTTTTGTGTATATATGTATATTTAGGAGACTTGTAGTGTACTTTGTAGTAGACTTTTTTTGAGAGAGTTCACGTAAATATAAAATAAGTAAGTATATACTCAAAATCCAAAACTATATAGTTTGTGTGTGTACTTTTACGTATATATATGAGTATATATTATGATGTACTTATATGTATATATGTATAGTAGACGAGGAATTTTTCAAAAACAAAAAAATAAATAAATAAAAAAATTAAAAGATCAAGAGAATAATTGTGGTAAAAATTATGAAGGAATCTTAGTTATATTTGAATGTATTTTTCTATCGACTATGTTAACTTGATCCAAGTTGGGCTTTTGTTCAGTATTTTTTGTATAATATACATTGACAAGATGGTGGCTTTAGAGTGTACCAAACTCAGACTTGATATATATATAAAAATATATGTATTCCATTCATCCATACCTATTTACATGCATCTTTTCCTATTCTCATATATTATATTCAGTCTCTCTCCACTCTTTATATATCCACATTCTAGTTTTCGCTCCGTTCCTCACAAAATCATCTCTTTATTATCAACTTTATGTCTCGTCCTCGTCATAATCATCATCCTCTGTATACTTACAACATACATAAAAGTATACTTTTGATACTTATTTACGTATTTTTCCTTGTAAAAGTTTAGTTACTTTTATTTATGGTGCATATAAAAAACGATAAAATTAATTAATTAAATATGATACTATTCAAAATATGTCTCTTAAAGTATGAATTACTGAATAACTCAAATAATGTGAAATCATTCTTGCAAATAGGTAAAATATAATATAAGTATAATCAATATTTTCCCTACTTACACTGCACTATGTTGGAAATTATTATTAAGATACATAATATAAAATGGGAAAGTACGTAAATATGTATAGTTACAGTTTTATCGGGAAACACAGGAACAGGAAGGAAAATTTATTTAAAAATTACCATAAATATTTTATAGCATCATCAGTTTAGGAATTAAATAAGGGAATTAAGGAGGAATTTTAGGAATATAGTTGTAGTAAAAGTATAGTACTCACAGTTTATACAGTTATTTTTTTTATGTAAATAGAAAAATGGTGTATAAATAGATAGGTTGTCTTAATCTAACGTGGTATTTATTATTACCGAACTTTTACATTTGGGAAAGTACTAATTAATGACATAAATACATGTGCCTACTGTTAGTACTCTCTGTAAAAGGAAGCTGTCTCAACTTTCTCCATTTCGTTTTTTTTCTCTCTCTTGTACCAGAAAATATCAAATTTTAATATATTTAAAGATAATTTAAATTTTTCTCAAATGTACTTATTATGTATTATATGAATGAATCTCTACCACCTAAAATAAATAAACAAACAACATGATAATTTAATCAAGATGGTAGAATAATATCTAAAAAATGTAGCATGTATAACTGAGAGGCTTTTTTCCAATGCTCTTCATGGAATAAATGAGGAACTCAAATGAGCAGAGTATTATAAAAGTTAAAAGTGCTCACAGTAACTTTTTCAATGTCATAAAATATGTCATAAACTTTAAGTTTGACACCGTTTTTTATCATGTGTGTGACAAACATCAGCTGAAACTCTTAAATACATGTTGTTTTAAATTTTCGAATAATCCTACATAAATATATTTAAGTGCATGTGTATGAGGCGGCGTTGAGGTGTTACTTAGATTTCTTATCTTTCTACAGTTTTCCATAAGTAAACAATTTCTCTCTTCATAATATTACTTATTGACAATCGCTCCGCTCAAACAGTGAGCTAAAAACGAAAGTTGACTTTAGACTTTTTAGGTTGTTTGTGTATTATTATATTATATTATGACTGTCTATGTCGGTTGATCATTATTTTATATTATATGTATATGCATATGAAAAAAGACGAGAAAATTACAGGATTTATAAAATATATGAAATATGAAATAGACTGATATATATTTTAATATACATTATACATACTTTTTTATACAGCCATACAAAGTATAATATACTTATACATATATTCTAATGTATATTGGTTTATGATAATCATACACATAGTAATAAATATAATAACAAAACTACATTCTTACAAAACTACATAAAATTACCATAATAAAAACATACTACATACTACTTTTTGGTTCGTCATTGATTACTAAAGTATAAAGTATAGGTAAATATATATATAATATATATATGTGTATATATACATACATATATAAATATAATGATAATACTATATCGTACAATAATGTTTCATTATATTATTGTTTCGCTGTGATTGTGTATTATTAAGGGTACAAGACAAAACTATCAAAGTAAAAGTATGGGCTCGACTGACTGATTGAAGATTATATAATACAACAATAATACAAATATATTATGTATATCTACATATGTCTATTATAATCGATGAATGGAAAAGTATTTAAGCACTCGATTAGTACAGTGTAAGATGTATATAATATACATAATATGTATATATTTATATATATATATATATTGCATTTTGATGAAATTCCCATTCTTCTTCTTTGTCTTCTCTCGTCATCAAATAAAGAATCACAGTTGAGACAATATATAACAAAAATTGACACAGGGTTTTGATTATATTGGCATATATAATATATTTTAGCTATTGCTATGATTATACAACATACTTATACAGAATCCTTATTTCATATGCATAATAATATACATATTATATATATATATTATATATATATATAAGTATTATAAATTCGGGTAGGCAGTTTTATTTTGATAGTATAGTATTGTTGGAAAACGTTTGATTCGGCGTTTCGATTCATGCGTATGGTGTACATAAACTACACTTTTATAACATTATACAAAACTCATGTGTACAAAAACTTTGGAATTTTGCAGTCATGTACCAGGAAGACTCTGTAATGGAAAAAATTCTTCCAGGTATTTGCTACTACTACAACTACTACTACTACTTATTCTACTACTACTTGTCATGAAGACGAAATATTATAACAATAAAAACTGTAGAAAATCTTTTGTATAATATAATATAGAAAAATATTATATAATATACATATGCGTATAAAAAGCGGTGGGCTTCTTCTTGAGAACGAACAATGATAATCATTTTTAGTAGAAAAGGTTATTGACTGAAGGTTTACGAGAAGGGAGAAAAAGGAATAATATGTTATAGTTATTCGCTTACTTGTATCAGTATTAATGATAGGGAAAACACACGGTTGTAGAGGTAATCTAAGTAATTTTATAGAATTTCTTATTTATATTCTATTTTTGATTGTATAAATACAATTTGAAGGAAGCATAAAACCACTATATTATATTTTACATAGTATAATACACTAAAAATGTAAATATTCATTCGTAATTCGTAACTATAAAAAGGGATACAAAAACATGCCTTTTTTTACCAAATATACTAGCATCAAAAATATTGTCTTGAGAGCTAGTTTCTCTGTCTCCGAATCCGACAGTATGCCTGATGTAATTATCTATAGTTTTTGACGACATAGATCTCTATAATCTCTATTGTATGTTGTAAGTACCTACTTACTACTTACATCATATATATACGTGTACTTTGTACATGGAATGTTTTCTTTCTGTGGAAAGTCCTATTGATTTTGTTTACGTCGTGAGTTTTTCGATTGAGCTAGTCGAATTAGATTTTCTTCACATTGAAACATGTGTTCTTTAAAGATTGAACCAATGTTTCCAGATTCTAGATAAGCGGTATAAAAACGGGTCTTAAATACAGAATTGACTCTAATAATTTTATTTAAATTTTGAAAACTATCCTAGTGAACATTACAATGTTGGAACTCTTGGACGGATACATAAAAAATACAGTCAATATGTTCTTCATTCTGTCTTTCTTGTTACTTATTAAAACACACTAAATCTATAGATGTATTTATGTCGGTAGTACAAATAACTTATAATCAACTACTAAATAATTATTCAATAGGTCAGCACAAATACGGATGATTCTTATTATTGTTGTCGATTTTCTAGATGAATTTGTATATCATATATCAGGAGATTCTTCGTCCTTCCACAAAGCAGTCAGTAGCTACTCAGATGTCAGATGGGTATAGAGATAATTATTAATAAAATATTATATCCGATGCATGTCGGGTGTACCTATTAGATTTCATACTTTCTTTTGTGTTTCCACTCTACTTGGTGATGTTTCTCTAGTTGGTGGTTGATAATTTTTGAAAGTTTGGTGATCTCAAGATAGACTTTCTGACTTGACCTAATTCAAAAATTTTGGTAAAATAAAATAAACTCTTAAATTGGCAATCGTTTTAAAAAAAAAAGATTTATATGTAATAGGTCGTATATTGTACTCATTGTTTGCTCTATATAATAATATATTATCTGTTCAGTATAAAAATATTTATTTAACTTACTTGGATATTCAGGAGACTTTGGACTTGACTCGGTGTCATTGTTACTCTTGTCATTGTTATTCTGGAAAGTAATAAGTACATACAATATTTATGTATGAGTAATGAGCATAAGTTATATTAAATCAACTATAGAACAATATATAGAACATTGTCAACGGTGTATATATATATTTTCTCTACATATTTAGATCATGTAGGCAATTGTGTGTAAACATACATCAATATACAAAACCCCAAGAAATCCAGCTCCTTCGACCTCAAGTATACGTCTTTTAGCTTCCAGTAATAAATTATTTAGATGCTCAATTTTCTCTTCCAGTTGTGATGTTTCCAAGCATTTGCTTGAGTACTTGTCGGATAGTAATAAAATTTCATTTTTGATTTCGGCCAACTCTTCCCTGTGTACAGAAAAACAAGAAAATTAAGGAATAAAATCAATAAAAGTGTAATATGTGTCACGTGTGTCTAGTATGTAAATACAGTGTAGCACTGACATACATTACATAAAATATATTATGTACACAGTGCACATAGTATATACACATGTGTGTAGGCATATACGATGTGGTATATGGTATAATATGTGGGATATTGAATAAGGGAAAGGAGAAAGTTCTATAATAGTAATATTTTGCATTGAGTTTCAAATTCAATTTAGCCTGTTCTCTGATAAACGTCGAAAGTAATAGAATTGGAGCGTAAAATAGAAAGTATTCATGTATGAAAAGGAACAAATATGTCTGGGATATTTATTCAGACTCTAATAAGTACTTATAATATGTTATCGTTGCTGAAATAGTTTTGACGTGTATTTGATATGAGCATGAAAATTATACAATGTACTTACTCATGTTCTTTGTGTAAAGCTGTCAAATCTTGACCATCTTGAAATTTACGTATGAATTCCTCTTTAAATCGAGTCATTTCACGTTGAAGTTCTAAATCATGATTTTTTCTTAAAGCATCCAAAGCTAATAAAAAATAAAAAAATACGGAATAATAAAGTATAGGTAAAACGAAGACATGAATATTGAAAAAACTTTTTAATAATAAAAATTTTGATAACAAGATTTCATAAAATGTATCTCGTAATTGTTACCTGCGAGAGTGGCATTTGTTTCTTCTTGTAAAGCTGTTTCTTTTTCAATTTGAAGACTTTGAATTTCACGACGATGTTTTTCCTCTAATTCTGTAATCATTCTCCTATGACTATTTTCTAAGGCTTCTAATCCTTTCGTACACAAATTCTAAAAGGCAACACACAGTCATAATCATAATAATAATCAATATGATCAAGTTAATTTAATTTAAATCAGTATTATTACAAAAGTTTTGATGTGATACATCATGTGTTATACACTGTACTTTTTTGACGTAGACATTGTAAAAATAATGATATATATGATATATTATACTGTCCATACAGAATCAAAGTAGCCATGACCTTTTTCTTGCTCCACGTAACTTGAGTTCTACTGCTTTGTAGCAGTTTCCGAATTTTCAACCATGCTAATAATTAATTAAATAGTATGACTCTTCTACATTCAAAAATTTGTGTCTACTAAAGTTGGGACTGAAGTTAATTCTTTGGTGGAAAGTCAGCTAGCACTAGAAAAAGTTCAGAGCTACTTTGATTCTGGATGGACAGTATATTATATAGATGTATGTACCTTTAGTTCTCCAATTTCTCTTTGGTATTTTATTCGAAGTTCATGACAGTCACTACTGATGGGTCTAGTAATAAACTCTCGAAGTTCTTGAACTTTTCTATGAAATTGATGTTCCATATCTCCAATACAATTTTCCAATTCACTCAATTTCACCTCTCGATCTTTAATCACTTCTTCAAGAACGACACATTTTGGGCAATTTATTACTACTCCAACTTCTGAAGTTTCTTCTCGTATCCCTCCTCCTCCTCCTCCACCTCCATTATTGTATTCAGTAGCACTAAAATTGAAATGTTTAATTTCATCCTCAAGTACAGAAATTTTATTGAGGAGTTCAATTTCAACTTGTTTATCCTTCAAGCTTTGACTCTTGACTCGACTCACTTTTAATCTCAGTTGTTTATTCAGTTTTTCAGACTGGTAGAGTTTTTCTGTAAAATCATTTAGACGGAGACTCAGTATCATTTTCTCTTGACTCATTGACTCAATTTCATTTTCAAGTTGACGAACGGTATTTCGTAATTCCACAATTTCATCTACAATACTTGTATCCTGAACGGCGTAGTTATTTGCTGCACTAATTGTATTGTTATCACTAGTAGGAGTACAAGAACGCATACTTCCACTAGTGTTATTGGAACTAGGATTAGTATTGCCACTGGTACTATTATTATTATTATTGCTGAATTTACTAAATTCTTCTTTTAATTCAATAACTGCTTTTTTCCTCCATTTGAGACTCTTTTTAGACTTGAGGAGTGGACTTAAAACGACGGAACTGGGTGAATTATTTGTTGTTGTTGTATTATTTGATTCTAAAAGAGTATTATTAGTATTATCTTTGGTTTCACTAGCCGATTGTGAAGTAGAAGGAGAAGAAGATGGTGAGGGCGAGGACGGTGAAGAATTATTATTACTTCTATTATATACAATACTATTGTTACTTTTACTAATATTATTATTATTACTACTACTATTGTGGTTTCCATTTTTCTGCGACATTGTCATTGATGAAGATGAGGAATGGGAAGAGGAAGTAGAAGATGGAGACGTTGGTGACATGATGGATGTTGATGGTTGTTGTTGTTGATGATGTTGAGGAATAACATTTGATGAAGATGGAAGAGGTGAGGATGGTGATGAATGATGATGATGCTGCTGATGATGATGATGAGGTTGTGAAGTTGGTGAAGGTGACTGATGACTAGATGTTGTTTCTTCAGATAATGTAGTTTTTCTAGCTGCCTCCAATGATTTGATCCAAATTCCTCTCATTCCATTCGTAATGGCAGCCAAAGTCCAATTTCCCACATGAAATCCATAATGTCGATCCATTGACTCGATAGCTTCAATTCGGGAGTTGATATCCAGAGTAAGAGAGCCTAAACATTCCTCTTCGTCTGCATTAGTAAAGTAAAGAAGTTTACTATTACGAAGGACGAACCAAAATTTAGACCAACAACCAGGACTCATAAGGCCCGCGTCTTCTTGTGGATTATTATTATTAATCAAAGTAGTGGAATATCTGAGGAGCCATCCTTTTCTTAATGGACCATGATCAATACATTTCTCTCCACAACCATCTGGATCTCCTCTGATACTCATAAGGCTCAAATCTGATAGGAATCTGGAGGAAGATGCGGAAGATAGGGATGAGAGTGAAGATTTGTTTACACTACTATTACTCATATTACAACTATTACCACTACTCATAATATTATTAGTGCTGCCACTCATAGTCTTCTTGTCACATAGTCCGAGGGAAGAGGAGGAAAGAGAGGAGGAGGCAGAGAGGGTTGATGAACAAGTTCCGGATGTGGATAGGGATGATGATGAGGAGGATATTGGAGGAATCATCCCTCCAATAGTCATCCGGCGTTTATTAGTACTCCCGCCATTACTGTTACTGTTAGATAATGGTGTGGATGAATTAGATGTAGAAGAAGTAGAAGAAGAAGGAGAGGAATTATTTGGAGGTTTAGAGGAAGTTGGTGAACTTCCACAAGGACTATTTGGATTCTGACTTCGATGATGGTGGTCCACAAGGGAAACAACGGAAGATGAATGAGATGAAGATAGTCCAGATAATAGACTACTTTTGAATTTCAATTCCCATGATCGAATCTCTTCATTTGAGGTTCCTTTGATGAATACTGATGAGTTTGTGATTAAACTTAGACATAAGCTGTATTGATTGTCTGTGAGAGATTCCGCATTCTTTACATCTACAACAGCTGTCATGTCCAAGGTTCCTTGTGGAATCGTATCCGGCTATATAAATATTAACATTCAAAGAAAAAATATATTATATAAACATCACTTAGTTACCTTTTGTGTAAATTTATACTCAAAATTTCCAAAACCAAAGGCTACGTATTAAGTGAAAGTTTTGTATTTTAATCTATGTCTGTAAATATTAAATATATTTATATATACCTGCTCGTCCAGTGACCATGTGAGTTCACCATCATCATATAGTACAAACCACCGTCTTTGCCATCTCTGTGGACATTTTAAATGATTATATTATGTATACACATTAACTTGAATTATTAAATTACTTTTTAATTTTCAAAGGAATAGGTATACTATTATTTTTATTTTTTACTAAAAATGTTTTATTACTTTAGTCTTTTGAACCGAGCTAGAAAAGTCCCAGTCTCGTGGTGCAATGAAAAGATAGCCACATTTAATCACTTTTCGTTTGATTGCCTAAAATGTCATATAAAATAATAATACAATTAAGTTAATTGAATTAACTAATGGCCGCGTATCGATCTGATGGATAAAATTTAAAAATAATTTATAATAATTATTCATTATAAATTAAAAGAGTTGACAGATGTAAATATCATCTAAATCAAATAATAATAATAATAATTAGCACGTTATTTTACACACAAAGGGTTTCTGTGTGTGTGGAGTGTGGAGGTGTGTGATGTGCTTTCAAAGGAATGTCAATGTGTATAAATCGTCAATATAACATGATATTGAAAAGGTAAACAAATCAGAAATTGTTTTATGTGTACATTGTACATCAGATAAACAAATAATATTTATATAATATATCTATACAATACATAGTATTTAGTATGTACTTTAGTGATATTGTTTCATTAATTATTACACAATAAGTACATGAAGATAAAATGAAAAATGAGCAATGTCAACGTATTATTCAGTTATACGCATGGTTCATAATACATAATATATAGGAATAACATTTGTGCCGTATGTTTCCTTTTCATTTTACTAAACAGATTTAGTATTGATGATATATTATTATTATGTACACTGGTGACACAGAGAAAAATAAACAATCCACACACACACACATCCACATCCAAATAAACACATTTGGAAACACACGGTATAAAAAGGAAAACAGTATTCATTTATGGCTTTTGATCTTATCACAAAGTACAGATATTGATTAGTTAAATAACAAAAAGGTAATGTTTACATGATCTCCTGGTATGACATTTGAATGTTCTTCCAATAACTGCAAAAATTAAAATGCAATCGTTTAAAATTATTTTTCTTGTTTATTTTCATTTTTTATTTACTCAGAAATATTTGTGTATGGTTAAAAATTATTTCATATTTACTTGTGAATACTATAATATTTCTTTTATAAAGAAGAGCAATGAATTGAAAAAGTAATTTAAAATAGGAAAAATAATAAATATGAGATGAGATAGACTTTTTTGAATACAAAATGATCAAATAAAATGAAGGTGGTTTACCTTAAAACAAGTGGAACATTTGGACGGATGGAAAATATTTGGTTTAAATTTTGAACAGTATTCTGACAACATGATTCATTTACTCTAGAATCAAATAATAATTATAAACAACAAAAGAAATTTTGAGGATTTTTTCCTTTTTTCTTGTCCTTTTTTTTCTAAGATTTGTTGTGGGGCCTTCAAATAGAATTTTTATAAATTCATTTGAATGGCCTACTTTCGATTTACCACCTTATTTACTTACTTACTTGTACGTACTTACTTATGTACCTTTAGTCCTTTCCTATCTTTCAAAGTACATAATAAATACACACATACTACATACACTCACACTTACAAACAGGCACTTGCATACAGCTATAATATTATTATACTTAAACTCTACCATACATTCACTTTGATTCGCCTCTTTACTATGTATTCTTAGTTCTTAGCTAGGTTGTTACATACAAGTTCTATGATGATGATGATGATAATATTATGATATGTACACTTGCTTGGCTGTCAAGCAGCAAGTCCTCCTCTTTCTTCTTGTGCTCCTGCTGTCCCTGTATTGTTATGTATATATATGTATACTTTTGTGTGTAGCGTGTACGTGTTTTCATTATGCATGTCATGTATTTTATGTATCTATATAGGAGAAAAAACAAGTATTCCATTCAACTAGCACTACTACTTACTCTTGCCTGATACCTTGATCAATCAAATTCCCTCATATATGTAGATACTAGATACAGTACACCTATGTATTACCTATTACTAGCAACCTGTATAAGATGAGTGGTGTGTATTATATTAAGTATAATATATATATAAAATACTTATCGGTATATTTACGACGGATACGACGAGGAATTACATGATAAAATATGCACAATGTGTGCGTGCATGGGATTTTAGATACCTGCTTTACGTACTTGTATTCAGCAATTAACTTTTCTGTGTATAGCTATGGTTGTGTGTGTGGAGGAATGGAGAATGAAACTGCTTTCACAATTACCGTATGCACATGAAACTAGCCAGTTATTCAGTTATAATATACTTTTATTGTACATGATACAATGCAGGCAGGTATGTAGATACATGGAAGAAAATGCAGGTAGGAATTTGAAATGAGTATGATCGTATTGTGTATAATATATAGACATAGAAATATATTACATTGGGCTAGAGAAAACGGACAGAATCATGATTAAAACTTGATTAAACATTCTATTTTATACTACGTACATTTCCATGCATAAGCTGTGTAATGTTTCGTATGTATACACGTGTAGATCAATATGATGTTCCTTTTCATTTTCCATCTATTCAGTGTTTTAATTATAATGAATCTAGAATCTAAACAGTTACACACCAACCTATATAATAATATTATATGACTGATGACTGATGACAGGTTTTAAAAATAAAATTGGAGTACAAGTAGTTTATAACGCTTTTTTATTCATTTTCTGTCTTTGATAATAATGGTCTACAGAATTCATGTAAATAAATAGGTTTAAAAAAAAATTACGATTTCTACCCCGTGAAAAATAACTACATATATCTATATGAGTAATTAAACATTTTTATAAATTATGTGTGTTGTATAACATTATATATATAATATACATAAATACTTCCATTTTGAACATATTACATAATATAATTACATTTTTTGACATCTGACCCCCTCCATATAAATAACATGTATTTTATATATATATATTAAATATATTATATAACTATTAACTATATTTTGTATTGGTCTATATTATACCGTTTGTCATATATTTTCGCCTTGTACATAGTTTAAAAAATATTTAAATATTAATTCTCTAAAATGCAGTGTACATTTTATATATATTATTATGTACTACTTTTAAATAAGCTTCATTTTTATTGTAAAATTGCATTTTAGAAAATTAAACTCAGTATAACATTTTGTTCTACTGTACTATCATATTAAACTTTCATACATAGCAGATGTGTACTTGTATGCATTAATTTAATGCATTTACATACTCTAATAAGAAAAAACTTTGGTGTTTCTTTTGAGTACATCAGTTACAATATTGTACGGAGTATGTATATATAAGTAAAGATAACTAACTACCCAGTATAATCTTATAATCTTCTTTCCGCAATTTCTTAGTTCTAAAATATCGAATACAATAATAATTTCAATTTCAAATAGTAGATATATTTATCACTTATCCAAAAAGATTTACTGCGAAGAATCAAGTTTGTAAATTTTTCTATTCGTATCTGTGTCTCATTTAAGAAGGCCTTGAAAATAGTCTCATTCAGAATTACAAATATTATTCTTTGACGAACATTGTACGTCGTACAATTAAACGTTTTTGCTATAGGATTTATAATAATATGTATCCCGTTCATTACTTTTGACATTGTACAAAGATTAAGATTGTTGTTGTATATTTCTTGGGTGTCAAAAGTCGAAAAGGAGAGTTCTTTATTATTGCTTTTATGCCTACATAAAAAACACATTAAGGGAATTTGAAATTATAGTTCAAAAATACTTATTTATGGGTGTAAAAACTACAATAATATATTCGTTTTTTATTTGAAAAGCTTTTATAAATAATACACTTAATATATATAACTATGAGAAAAGAGACAAGAGGAAACAAGAATTTTGAAAGTCATTTTTAAATACAAAATTAATAGCTTTTTTCTTTCTTTGTTGTACTTGAGTTTTTTAGGCCATTGAATTGGACTAAAATTCTATACAAAACGAATTTTATTCTATTTATCATAACTATATAAATAAATATAATTATTTATTACCAGTAATGTATATATATATATATCCTTTTTTGTACCTTCATCTGTCTGTTATTGTTACAAAATGTCTCATGTGATATAATAACAAAAGCCATAGTGTAACAATAATAATAATAATTTATCAACATTTTGTATACACAATACATAATATAATATTTTTTACTCTTTTTTCAATTAATATTTACCTCTACACATCATTGATAGTTATGTACTTATGTACACACAAAAGGCATGTCTATGTATATATACGTTGCTCTTTTTTTTACTTTCACTAAACTTTCTTCAGAGTTTTTAAAACATTAGACAACAGTATGAATTGAAAAGACAAGTATTTATCTATCTATTTTATTGACGCATATACATTCATCTTTTTGAGAGGAATTTGTAAACAAACAAACAAGAAACACTTGTTGTACTTTTGAAGTGATATCACTTTGTAGGTTAATGAGTTTTATGTGAGCAAGTTGTCTGAGTTTATTTATGTGTAAAATATATATATCTATATATATACTCATCGTATATATTCAAATGTACTTATATGTAAAGCGGCCCTAAATCTGTACTATAAATATAAATATTTTCAACGTCAAAAAAAAAAATACTTGAAATTTATCGTCACTTAAATAAAATGAGAACTCAAAAACCAAACATTTGAAAAATTTGTACAAACACGATATCTAAAAAAAAATCTATTAACGGCAACTACTATACGGACTACGGACAAACCATTGTGTATCAAAAATGATAGGGTTTCTTTCTAAATCAAAGATAAAAATTACAAAAAATACTTGACCTTGCGTACAATTAATATTTTCTTACATTTAGAAAAACTGAACCCATCTTATTCAAAAATAAGGGAAAAAAACGTAAAATATATATTGCAATTTGAAAGCACATACCACATACCACTACCTTTCGCAAGAAGCCACACTAGTTTAATAAATAATTATCATTTTTTTACTACTGTAAAATTGTAGTTAAAACTGTAAAACATTTCATGTTATGAAATCTCAGTAGAAAATCTATTAAAATAATATTTATAATATATTATATAAATGTGCATTTATACACGTGTCACTGAGAATAGAAGATTGTATTATATTATAATATGAGATACATTCTAATATCGTGGAGAGGGGAAAATTGAAACTCAAACAATGACCAAAAAAACACGAATAAATGGACTACTTTCCTATAGAAGACTTAATATTCATTTGTCGTTTATCATATACTATGATGTATAATATGTTATTATTATCTTTTTTTTTATTGTTGATGCCTCTGTCTCTTTCTCTCGTTTTTTGGCCTGTTTCTACACAATTATACATCTTGAAAACCAGCCTCCAGATCCATTGACCTGAGATTCTCCAGCTCGTCCAGAACGGCTAGATGTTGATACATCCCCACCTTCATAAGATTTAGTTGAACTTGAAATTTCATGATCTGATGGTTGTACTCTTGGTCTAAGTTTGTACGAACCTGGAGTTCTGACTGTAGAACTGTCAACTGCTGCTGCTCCACCTCTGGATCTACTCTTACTTGTTGTTGTAGTTTTCCTGGCTGGTTTTGTAGGCTCTTCAAGTCTTTTCACTGGTTTTTTTGCAGTGGACTTTCTCTCAGCTGCCTTTTTCTTGCTGGGAGGAGGTGGAGGAGTTGGTGTTACTTTTCGTGCCTACAAAATAAAAAATTTACATGGTTCATAAAATTTGATTGATTCAAATTTAGAAATAGTTTTATATATTATTATTGCATTAGGAAGCGTGAAAAGTCATGGCATGTGGATGAAGGAGTAGAGAAAAATTATGGTTTTTTTTGGTTTTGTTTTGTTTTGTGATGTCTTTTATATTTCTAACCCTTGAAGGAGTCCTTGATCGAGATCTGGATCGACCTCTTGGTTTCGGAGTTACGGGTTTCTTCTTCTTTTCTTTCCCTCCCTTCAACTTCTTCTTGAGTACATCCAAAGACTGTAATTTAATACAATGGAAGGTACATATAGGCGTTATTTCCCGCAAAAACGTACACACATACTGATACATATATAGTATTTATACACACTAAAATAGCAATACTTTTAGAAATAAAATCCAGATTGTCAATAATAAGTATTCTTATTATTTTAATTGCTTTGTTATTGTGGTTTTTTAGACAATGCTAATTTTTTCTCTTTAAATTAAATGAAATATTTTGTTTTGTTTATTTAGGATCAATTTTTGAATTAAATTATTGAATTACCTTTTCGTCAACCTTCCCCTTTGATCTACCCATTGCACTTATTTATAATAATAATACAAACAATTTATTAAAAATATAGTTAACACTGTAAGGGCTCAAAAAAATACTCACATACACACTCAAAATTAAAAAAATACACAAAACTGTCTACTCATACACAAACAAATGAGAGATAAAAAAAAACATACATATAAATATATACGGAATTAAATCTGATCTGATCACCCCAGAAGAGCAAAAGAGAAGCGTCCCTTTGAAATCAAGCTTTGAGATTTTGAACGTTGGTATTTTCAAAGCTTTTTCCAACAATATGTATATTATGTAAGTACGTATATATGCATATGAATATAGATATAGTCTGTAAAGTATATTATACATATAGTTGGATCATGAACATACACATACATATATACACACAATTTTCGCTCCCTTCAACTTTCCAGTACTTTTAGTTGAGCTGTATGTTGTCGCCTCCGTCTACTTTCTGAGTAAATGGTTTGCTCAGTTTTCCGACAGATTTCCAATTGCTCAATTCATCAGTATATTAAAAAAAACTACATTTTTTAAAAGCCTATAATATATAAAAAAGTTAAATAGATATAAAATAAAAAGTAGATGGATAGACGATAGACGACAAGAAAAACATTAGCTAGTTTTATCATCAGTTTTTTCTCTATTAATTTATTCCATTATAGTACTTATATATTTTGTTACAAAACGTCTTTATAGTATTACACTATAATTAATTAAAAAGTAAATTAAAATATTTACATTGTACATGAGTTTTATTATAAACTAAAGTTATTGAAGTGCTCAGGATATTTTACAACAGAAAATATATAACACTAAAACACTACTAAAATAAATGTACACAGTACATATATAGTGCTAAATATAATAATTATTATTAATTTTTGGTATTAAATACACTTACATATACCATCATTAAAATATTATAGAATATTTACATTCATGGACCTATACAAAATAAACAATAAAAAATACTAAAAAAGTACAATATTGTCTGTTTACACGGAGAAGTATATCTAAATATCTATCTAAGGACATATTTTACACATAATACTGAAGTATATTATATTAAAATTATCATCGTATTCCTGTGTCTATATTTAACTACGTTTTGAAGAAGGGGAGAGCCAGGAGAGGAGACACATTATTTTATTTATTTATTTATTATTATTTAGTTATGGTTAACTAGCTATACCCTATATACAGCTACTCACTCCTTTTTAAATTATCAGTACTACGATTATAGTTAATCTGGTTTTTTCTCTCTCTCTCTCTCTCTCTACATTAAACCTTGTCTTACTTAACATTTTTTATCGTTAGTAGTTTTTAATTCTTTGTGTCTTAGGTTTTTTCATACATAAAGGGAATCGTAGGGTTTGTTTTTCAATGAAAGAGTCTTTTATAATAGAAAATAAGTGTACATGTGTTTATAATATTATGTATTTATAATATACACTACATATGCATTCCAACACCATTTCATATTGTGAATACTTTCACTTTTGATTCTCTCTGTGGTGTAAATATATTTTGCAATGAAAAAGCTGAATTTAGTAATTTGAGAGGAGTCTGGAAGCAAGTACATATGATCCTAAGTGAAATAATTATACTACCCCATTTATAATTTATACACACATGATATACTATTATAGAGATATACTATATAAGTACATACTTTTATCTTCCTGTCAGCTGTGTTTTCTCTTATATTTGATTTCATTCAATAATAAATAGATAATAATAATATATATCATTCAGGTCTCTAACACAGTTTTGTGTTTTTTTTTGGCATTCGTACTTCGTACTATAGTAGAATAGACTAAATAAGTATATATGTAAACTTTTTACAAAAAAGAAACCAAAGAAATAAAACACCTTTATTAAAGATTCAAGACATATGTCCATAGAACTTGAAACTTAAAATTAGTTGAGAATTACATATACGTATTACGTACATAAGTATTCCTATAATTGTGAAATTTAATATTTAATACAATAAATTATACATTCTACACGTAAACACACACAGCCATACATAATATATAGTGTTCACCAAAAACACCAGCATCAAAATGTGGAAGGTCAGGGAGATTGCCGATAAAGTTACAAATGTGGTTATGAATTATACTGAGATTGAGGCAAGAGGTAAGTACAACATATTATAATGATACTGTATTTCTGTATTATATACAATTTATATAAACGAGTAATATAAATATATAATGATTATTTTATTCGTTTAAAAAAAATTTCCTAGTACGAGAAGCAACGAATGATGATCCCTGGGGCCCACATGGTAAATTTTGTATTCAAGAAAGAATTAAAACATTTTATGTAGACATGTATAAATGGAAATAATGAACTACTGATTATTAGTCCATTTCTATTAAACTTTGGAACAAAATGAACATTTTGAAATTGTCATATATCATGTCGATTGATTCCTTTTACTTTTCAATAGGATCCATAAAACATGAACTGTCTCAAGCTACATTCAGTTATGATCAATTCCCTGAAGTTATGGGCATGTTATGGAAAAGAATAGCAGGTACTTCAATAAATAAATTATATTAAATGCTTATTGTTTTGTATACAATATACAATATGTTGTGTATCCTCCTTTTAAACATTCAATTTTTCAATTTTTTATACACATAATAACAATATTATGTAGTATATTGTCATACGACATACATATTATCATATTCTGCACATGTAGAGTTGTTATAATATATGTTTTAAATATGTATAATACTATAGGTATGTATGTTTAAGAATGGAAGTTTTCCCTGTAAGCACACATATGAATGAATATGCGAGTATAGATGAAACATACATAGATGTATGTTGTATGTTGCGATTGTATGTAAGGACGTGTGCAGAAATAATTTTGTTCTACCTCTCAGCATTTTAAGGTCGTGTTTGTATATTTGTATAGGAGTTGAAACGTCACTATTATACTTTATGTAGCTATAATAATTGCAAAATTACACTTAATTCGTACATTGCATTGGTTAGACTGATAAACTCGTAGATATATGCAGTTCAATAAAATCAAAGTCTCTATTCAAATGTTCGTAATTGGTACATTATATGTTTTAGATATAATGCATATATTAAACTTTGTGGAGGAACATGCACATATTAGACTCACATGTTCACGTGTTAAATTTGATGAAAGTGCTTTGGTTTTGCTTTGTTCTGCTGAATCTCAAATAATTCTCATTATGTTTTATTTTTTTCTTTCTTTCTTTCTTTTTTTTTTACTTGTAGAGAATAAACGTAGTCCAAGAAGAATTTACAAAGTAAGTAAAATTTGAACTAATGATGATGATTACATTTTATATTATGATAAGTTGTCAGCTGAAAAAAAAAATTTATAAAGTATAAAGTAGAACTTTATTTACTTCTGTACAGAAGTGTAATTTGTCATTTCTATTCCAATATATGATGATGTATTATGATTTATGTTGTACTTATTCTATTGATTTTGTATGATTACAGAGTCTTCTTTTACTTCATCATTTACTTTTACATGGATCCGATAGAGTTATTAGAGCTACACAAGATCGAATTTATGAATTAAGAAGTTTAACAGAGTATCATGTAATTTATGAGCCGGGGTTTACTCTCAATTCTATAATACCACCAGAGGTAAACAACTAAAATCCAAACATCAAAATGAAAATTGATCATTTATATTAAGGTAAATGTATGCATAATATTTAAATAAATAAAATTGGATTGAAATTGTAGGTTACTAAAGATGGAGAATTAAATGTGAGAGTTAAAGCTAAGGAAATAGTTGACCTTGTTCAAGTAAGTCTATAACTACTATTACCATTTATTATTACTATTATTTGATATTTGATGACGAGAAACTATTTTGTTTCACTTATAAAAATTGTGATATTATTTGCATATATATTTATAGTACTTTTGTGTTGATTTTTTTATGAATATGTAAAGGATGATGAACGTTTAAGAGAAGATCGTAAAAAAGCCAAAAAGAATCGTGATAAGTATGTAGGTATTGGATCGGATAGAATGACGTCTACATCAAGATGGGGAGGTTCAATGGGATCTGACTTTGACGATATGGGTGAAGATATTGGGTAATTGGAATTATTAAGTCATATGTATTTTAAATGGTTATACTTTATATATGCAATAATTCAATATTTCATGTACAAAAATATGCAATTTAAATAAATGAAAATGTCTATATATTATCGAATTCTTGTTGTGAATTCCCTTACTTAACATATATATATTTTAATTCATTATACTGTATAGACGAAGAAGTCCTCCTGTTTCTACTCCATCTCCTGTACTAAACAAACACACTACAACAACAACTACTACAGCATTAACATCAATTAAGAAATCAACAACCAGTAGTGATAAAGCACCAGTGTCCGCTTTTGATCTTATTGATGATTCTAATGATTTTAATCCAAGGTCTGGTGAAACTGGTGAAGATTTTGATTATGGGGACTTTAAAACAGCAGCTCAATCATCATCATCTTCTACCTCCATCTCAGGAAAACAAGATGATGCTTTCCAAGCAGATTTTCAATCTGCATTTGGTGGTAGTTCCTCAGGGGGTACGAACAATAATAGTAGTGGTGGTGTTGGTGATATTTTAGGTAGTTTAGACCAAGGATCTTCTTTAACTTCTTCTTCGTCAGTCCAAAATTCCCTGTTTAATGTTGCTCCACCAGCATCGTTACTGTCGCCTTCGTCTTCTGCTAATCAGCCCGATAATCAACAAGCTGACTTACTAGGAGGTTTAGGATCAATCGTCTTTGACAATTCACTTTCACAAATGCAAAATGTGATTCCTGAGCAAGTACATTCATTGAATTCGCAGCTATCGCAACCGCCGCAGCAGAATCTACAATTCAATAATCATCAAATACAACAGCAGCTTTTTGATATCCCACAATCCAGTCATAATACAAGTATTCTTCAACCAGTCATTCAAACTAACGTACAACAGTCAAATAATATCAACAATAACAATTCTGGAATCACAAGCAATAAACAAGCCACTTCTCTCAAGGTAAGAAGAAAATTTGTTCAATTTTTACTATCTACATAATATTATAATATATATATATTTATATATATTATTATATTACTAATTAATGTATGTTTATGATTATGTAGGGAACAACTTGGTCGGATTTGAATATTTCAATAGACGATCTTACAATCAATCCAGCTTCAAGAAATCAAACTGCACACAAGCCGACGATCAATCAGCTTAAATCAATTCAAAATAAGTGACGCGAATACACAAACCAAACGTGGGAAGAATAAAACTAGAGTAATAATTTACACCAATTATATAAAATAATAAAGTTAAAGATAACAAAACGTATTAACGCAAAAAGGTGCTCAAAGTAAAGGAATTAACCAAAAAAAAACCCAACAGTAATGAATAATAATGTTATTATTATTATTTTAAAAAACTTCTAAGCGATCGTGCCTTCAAAATTTTATCATTCATCAAAAAAATAAATAAATAATGATTAAGTATTTAACTATACACAACACATGCATATATATACATAGTAATAAATAAGTAAATAACATAAATAAACCTATAAAAAAATCATTTTTTACACAGTGCAATAAGTAAACAGCAGGGGTATTCTTTCTTGATCGTGTCATGAGAGAATACTACGCAAACTGAACTATAAAAATAATAATAATAATAATACGGATGACACAAAAGAATACATATACGTAACTATTAAACATAAATAGCATGAGTTTCGCCGAATGGATCGATATATATATATATATCAAGTATATATATACATGCAAGAATGAAGAAGAGGGCAAGAACCGAATTTCTTCTTTTATTATACTGTGGTTATATCTCAACTTCTTCGTTTTGTCTTATGTATATCTATTTATTTTATCAAAAACGGATTCACAAGCTATAAACTATTAATTATAAATTATAAGTTTAAAATAATGGGAATATTGTTGAATTATATTGTCTTTAATTTATTCATTTGAAACGGTGATAGGGACTTTTTTTTAACTTTTATTTTACACATCTACTAAAAGAAATATAGAGTATTTTATAGTATATAATGTGTTACTTACATGGTATTTTTTTTCGTGATTATATGAGGTGCATATTAATAAGTAGATCCTATAAAAAAAATCTTCTAGATTTCTGAGGGACAAAATATTACACACTTTATTAGGGTTTTTTTTTTCAACAAAATTTATGAAGTATGTATTTACAAGCAACTTGTCAAGAAGGACAAAACAGCCTACAGCAGGGTAATATTTAAAATATAGAAAACAGTAGAGTCTATGGATACAGATTTTATAATTGTAGGACTATGTATACATATAATATATATATATCCCTTTTACTATCTTTATGATTTCAATTATTAATGATTTTGTGTTAGTTTAATGTTTGAAAATTTTGCAGAATAGAAGTAGAATGTAGGTTATTCGTCTGTAGGAATGTATATTAGTGCGTTTACACTACACGAGTGAGATATGATGATAAATATATATACTTACGTAATATATATATATATATATATATATATACGTAAAACAATATCTATACTAAAGATGTAAAATATATTATAGCCTTTGTAGTATTCAGTAAATCGTCCTTTCATCGTCACTACGTTTACAAGTTCAAACGTGAAATATTATATAGTACGGAGAAGAAATAAAAAAAAGTGTCATTCTCACATCCAAAGTACATAATATAATATGGTTTTTAGTAGCGTTTCTTTTTTAAAAAATCCTCTTGTACCTTTCATTATTCATCTTTTTTTTACTGAATTTGAGGTAACATATTTAATTTGATGTAACAAAATAACTAAAAAGTATATATATATATATCAGTTTATTGTTGCTACAATTGTTTCTGAAACTTTATGCAAAAAAAAAAGAATATAATATATATATATATATATTATATTATGCTTACGTTAACTTTTTTAGGATAAAGATTTCATTACTTACTTAATCATCTACTGTATTATTATATGATTATAAGAAAATATTATTATTGTCTTCCACTACCTTATATTCTTAAGTACATGAAAAAGTAGGTTTTATCTTTGCAGTATATGTTGTACACTGTCGCGAACATAAATTCAAAACTTGAATAAAAATATATAAAATGGTGAACAAAATGACATGAACAGATATATATATGTATAATATATTATTGTATAGTCTTTTTGTATTCAAGACATAAGCATAATTTGTTTTCTTTGAATATCTATCTCCATAATTAATAATTAGTGCATATATGCAAAAATATATAAATACTATCAAAGATGTTATGTAAATATGGTAAATGCAAATATTAATTTTACAACTCTTACTGTATTAGTTAAACAACAGCGTCTAAAATACGAAAAACTACACAAAATAGCATTAATCAAAAGGCGTTATTCTTGCATGTATAATATGCTGGTGAAAGTTGAAGGGAAAGCGGGAAAGAGAAAGTCTTAGTATTTTGTTAGTTTTGTTTTTCTCTCTCTGTATTGAACATGAGTTTGATCAGTTTTTTCTTTAATATTTTCCATTTTTTGTTTGGCCACATACTATAAATATTTTATATTAAAAAAAAAACGAATTGGTTCAAAAATTTTTCTATAAAGTGTTAAAATGTTGGTTATAATGAGAGAGTTTTACATAATACACATTAAAATCTCATAATAATAATTAATAGTGTTATGTATATGCATACATAGATACATTACATGGAAAACAGTATATAAGTATATATATACACGTACAAGAACTCATTTTCTACGTTTAGATTTTATAGACTCAACTCATTTATATTTTGAAATCATATAAATTTTTAGGTAATACTTGTATAATAATTTTTATAGAGAGAGATTAGTATTCTTATTCTTTTCTTAGTCATATTTTTTATAATTTGAGCATTATTATCATAATCATATTATTTTCTTATCTCAGTAGGTATTATATAGATAATAGTATTATTAGTAGTACAAGTTTCTATATATATATACACATAATATTTTCCTGGTAATATAAGCTTAAAAATGATTCTATTCGTACTTCGTACGTCATGTATAGTTATACATAGCATTGTTATTTATTCTAATTAGTAGTACGTAAATATATGTGTGTATATATATATAGTCCGGAACATGGTAAAGAAGTTGGAAAGTTGGAAATTTCTACTAAAAATAATAGACTACACGCATATTAAATATTTTATACATATATATATATGTATATAGTTGAATGCAGGAGCAATCAAATATGCTACAACTATACTTTTAGAAATTATAACAATTTGTGGTTGGTTATTCGTACTTAATCAAAGGAAAAGAAAAGGACATTTTTCTTATATTTGATACAAATGTTATTCTACTAGTAAAAAGTAAAAACTGAAAAGGGAAAATTATTCAAGAATAGAGAGAGAGCATCTCACCAAGTTTTGGGTGTATAATATAATATTATTCGTGTAAGGTATAACCTATATATTATACAGTTATAAAATGGTCATTATTTACTTTGGAATCTATAATACATAGTATGTATCATGCATTTACAGAAAAGGTACAATTAGTTTTTTTCTTTCCACATATATACCCTCCTAAATAATAATCACTAGAAATCACTTAAATACTTTATACTTTTTCATGCCAGTTACACATCATACTGATTATACCAAGATAAACTTATTATTTTTATTCATTTTTTAACCTCTATATTGGAGTATTTTTCTTTATGTATTCTACACTCTATGTATATAATGTACTTTTATTAGGTTTATATGACACACATCATGTATACTTATATGTACAGTATTTTTGTAGTATATGGTTCCAGGTGTAATATATGTAATACATATATATACATAATATACCACAATATTTATTTATGATTTATACATATATATAAGACTCGAGCTAAACTCTGAATGGAATTTCAGAGTTAGAAGAATATTCTGTCCTACATTAAACAAAAAGAGATCTTGCCCTTATTTACATTTACAGTCCAGACATATACATAATATATGTATATACTTATTTATTTATACATATATATAATATATTTGGATTTCTTTCCTTTTTATTTTCTTACATCCCTGAATAACTTTGCTTTATTAACATTTATTGTGATTTTTATTCATTATTCAGTGAGTGACTATATTATATTTTATTATGTGTGTGGGTAATGTAAAGTGTATGCGTAGTACTGTGTGTACAGTGTACATATGACCTATAGTCTATATAGTTGACACATATTTATGTAATTTTATGTTTTATGTTACATACATCATATTACATGCTTCAACAATTTGCATTTCTATATTTTTATAGTTTTAAAATGTTTTTGTATCTGTATATACTATATTAACTATTATAGTATATTATGCTGAATGTCGAACACGTGTGTTTTCTTTTATCTTTTATCTATATTTTCTATTTTTGAATAGAGTGTAAATGTATTACATAAATATGGCTAAATATTTTCACTATATTAACTATTATACCTAAGAAATATAATTACTACTATTATAAATAGATTGAATTTATTTATTTGGGATAACAGAGATTACTTATTCTGAAATTTTAGTCGTTGTCGCTCGAATATTATAACTATTACTTTTTTTAAAAAAACGTTTTATAGATTAGAATAAAACATTGATAGTCGAAAGTAATATTCTACGGTTTTTTTTTCATGTGCTTATATCATAGATAAATATATATATATTATACAGTCATTTCATGTTTCCAAATTTTGTAGTCTTTTTCCAGAGCCAGAAAATTTTGCTTGAATTAATGATAGATATTATGCATATTATTTTATATCTTGAGGGGACAGAAAGAAAAACATACTCAAGGGAGAGTGTGTACATATATATTATAGATATAGTGTATACATACATCCGGGGTTTCCCTTTGGAATTTTATATTTTATACTGTATAGTTACAACAACTTGGAGTCAGGATTTAGAATTTGGTCGTTTTTTTGTATGTAGTTAGTAGTTATACGTAATATAGTTGTAAATTTAATTAAATTTTGATTCCATATTCATAAGTTCATTGTAAAATTCATGTGGATTTGTTTTCTTTTTGTACTCAGTACTTTTCTTGTGTGTATTTATACAAATATATGAGTGTAAAAGTCCTTTCTTTTTGTTCTAAATACTCACTAATAGACTACATGTACAATTTTTTCTCAGAATTAATGACCAATTGTTATCAGTTATCACTATAGAATATGTAGGTTATTACATATTTTACAGAATGAACTACTAGTTTGTCCGTATGCTGTTGTTCACAAAAAGTTAAGCTTTTCTTTGTATAGGTACTGCATGCATTTTATTACATTATGGTACAATCTTTAATAAGCATGTAGCTAAATAACTGAAGTAGTTCCATTTTAGGTTGTCATACACGTGTGTGTACTAATTTATACCTTTGTGACTTTCTACGTACATCCTTGTCAAAGCAATAGACTTTTGTATAGGGTAGAAGAATCTATGTACATTACAAAGGAATCGTCATTGAATGTATAATAATATATTTATAACTAGAAAAATTTTACTGAAGAAAAAATAATGTGAGGTTCAAGTAATGAAATTTGTGTATTTTGTTCGTATATGCATGAATTACATTTGTATGAGATGTAAAGTATGTTTTAAAATGGAATATATGTCTTTGTGTGAATGTTTTCCTAGTTAATTTTGTAAAAAAAAGAAAGAAAACCTGTGGGACGGTTACCTGGTGTGGTCATTGATATAACTGTCTATATATACATGTATTTCTCACAAGCAATTTTGTCATATGTTTTCATGGAACACCACGAGTTAGAATCATTTTCATTTTCGAATTGGAATTATTTACATATAAAAAACCTATGTCATCCACTAATAATAGTACATTATCAATAAAAAGCAGTATCAGGTAAGAAATTAATCCAAGAAACTATGTATATAATATAATATATAAGAGCGTATAGGTGAGCAAAAGCGAGTAAACAACTCTATATAAAATCTCTAAGTGAAGATATCAATGGAAAAAGTTGGCTTTTCCCACTTGAATCTTCAAAAATAAATCTAATTGTACTGAGCGGAATTTTTTTTTTTAGTTTTGATTTCGTAAAAATCATACATTCATACTCACGCACACACTAGTAGCTTTTATTTGTTTATCAAAACAAAAAAGAACACGATAGGTATTGTATAATATTATAAATTCTTATTATTATTGTACTTTTACTTATTTACTTACTTGGGTATGTACATGCGTTATATGCATATTTTGCGTAACAAACTCCTATTTTTAATTACTTGTAAAAAAAACACAGGAATGATATTATAGTAGAGGAACAACAAACATCTATAACTACTAAACGGGGAAGCTTGTTTTTAACTAGTTTTTAACGCACAAGAGAAACAAACAATAATCATTATCGTTAGCTGTACAAATAAGTAAAATCAGTATTCATAATTCATAATCTTTACCTAATATGCTAATGTATACTGTTCATTACTGAATACGGTTTCTATACAAAAAAAAAACAAGACCATGACTTGACTAGTTTAACTTTCTAGTATAAATAATTATAATAATAGTAACAATAATCATGGTTGGAGTAGACTTAAAGTTTGTGTGTAAAGTATTAGCGTAATTGTATTCGTGATTTTTCAGTTGTTTATCTTCGTAATAACTATTTAGTAAAAGTCATTGGCTTCCAACGTTTTGCACTGCTTGCTCAAAGTCGCGTACTAAAATAAGTATGCAAAGGAAAGATGTGTTACAATAATGTTAATAATTAACTCAATTATATTCCCCTTTGTCTTCATTTTAAACATTTTGTATATATAATACTACTTTGTTTTATTGCTTTGTAATAAGCTTTCATACCTGGCCATTCCTGAATCTCTGAAATCAGTAGGTATTCAAAAAAAAAGAAAATTAAATTAATTAATACATAATATGACAGCATAATACGAATTGTACTCATCAAAATTTTCTTATCCATTAATTAATAAGTAAAATAGCAATAGTTCAATTAGTTTTACCTGGGATTGCATGGTGTCACCCATGGACCTCGTCCCTTCGTACATCCTTTGGTGGTGACTGTCAATCGATCTTGTTCCATTCCTGCATTTATACAATTCAAAATGAACATTGTCATTATTACTATTGAAATAATAAAGTGGATCAAATTCATACATGTCATACAATAATACTAGTGATTTGTAGCATCTTCAAGTATCAGTCACATATATATATGATAGAAAATATAGAAAAGTTAAAAAAAAAGGACGCGATAAAGTTCGAAAATGCTACAGATCAATAGTAATATATATATACATTATTATCTTATACAAATTGTATCAGTGTTTGTATAAATAATTAGTCATGTATTTTTTATGTTAATTGTGATTAATTGTATGTATTTATACTAATTTTTCCCACCGCCACCTCTGTAACATAAAATTTTAATGATAATTAAAATGCAGACATGCAAAGAAAAAAAAAGGACAACACTCACATTTTTCGGAAATTGAAAACAAGGGGAAAATTCACAACACACACACAAAAACCACAAAAAATAAACCAAGAAGGTATAATACAAGTATGTACTAATATTATAGTAACAACAAGAAAACTGAGCATTCCAAACAGAGTAGAATGTAAACATATATATATATCTATACATAATATTATACAGATACAGATGAACGCAGGCAGGCACAGAAAGAAAATATTATTGTTTAATATATATGTATATACATCTAGAGAAGACACAGCACAAAAGTAACAACCACAATAAGAACAGGATTATTATAATTGCATAACAGATAGAAAATAATTTTTTATATATATGTACAGTAACAAACTGTTATTTTCGTGTTTATTTTCTTTATAGAGTGTTTTCTGATACTATAGAGAGTCGAGAGGTATACTTTATATTTTCATTGTTATTTCGTTCTGATTTTGTTAAACACACGATTCACGCAAGAGAACACTGGAAAGAAAAAAACAAAAACACAAAAAAAAACTAAAAAAAAAAAAAATAAACTCAAAAAATATATAGACATGAAATGTTGTAAAATAAACACACACAAGGAAACAGGACAATAAAATGAGTACAACATGCAACATGCTCATGCAGTTTTTTTCAAGGCAAATAGCTTTTCATACATGCATAAAAATAGTTATTAGTTTTTAGAAAGAGAAAAGATTTTTCAATTATTCAATTACGTGAGAAAAATAAAAGTGCACCAAAGTAGTTTTTTGTTTTTATGAAATAATTGTTCAATAGCATATAGTATAGTAGTAGAGAATATATATATATATATATATAGAGAAAGTAAAACAAAAAGTACTCAATCGAATTGGCAGTGTTTCATAATATTTCATTGACAAGCAACATTTTTCTCTCTTTCTCTTTCTATCACAATTTATATAATTTTAGTAAGACATACACAATATAAATGCATGGGGTATTCATTTTTTTCATTTTTAACTACTTTAGGTTTTACATTTTGAAATTCTAATTTTTACTTGTTTTTTTATTTAAAGTCATTATATACATGATATAGTACTTCCTGCAACTACATAACATATATATAGATATATATTATACCTATAAGACTAGATATAGATAAAAGAAGGCTACCTATTGTTTTAAAAATTGTACTTTGGTGACAAAAATAAATACACCATATCCCAAAACCGAATAAAAGCTATTCCGTGTTAAGTAGAAAGCGAGAGAATATTAGAATATTATTATTATTGTTATATACGAGAAATGCAAATTATGTTTTTCTTAGTAGTCTTTTTTTTATACATATTTTGCTCTTTTTTCTTATACTAAAAAAAAAGGGATGGAAAAAGAAATTAATGAATACCCCCGATTATAATGAATGAACTAAAAAAGCACTAATTATGTAGTGACTGATTAATTCAAATTCAAAATGACAACATCAAATTCAAAATGCTTAAAAAATTAATGTTTAAAATTAATTAAATACAGAGGGGTAGGCTCATGTTCGTTCCAATCGTGCGTTGTTTGGTTATAATGGTTATAAAACAACCCCCCGCCTCCATTGCCAGTTCGACGACCCTCTGACCTCTGACTTCTCTCACCATATGCTGATGGCAGAAACGACACACATTCTTCCGCCCCATTGCCCATACATTGTTTCCTACAATATTTATTTTACATACATAAATATTTTAATATTTTGAAACCCTATTTATTTTTTATTTATACTCACGTACTAGGAGTTTTATGTATAACCTTTTTATAAGGTAGAACGTTTTTTAGTAATTGTTTTATACATGGGAGTGGATATGTGTAAAAGTTGAATAAGTTCAACCATAATATATATATATGTATAATGTATAATATAAAAAACAATACAATACAACAATAGGAATAGGAATATTCCCTCATTTATCATTTTCATTTGTATACAAGTACTTGAACGTGCAATGTACAAATAAAAATATTAGAGAGTACTAATACTACAAATTAAAAGAGAGATAGAAAACATCTCATTGTATACGTACCTCTTTTGTATGTAGATCCACGTGTGAGAATCCAATCCGACAAGAAGTGTGAATAGGAAAGCAGTCAAAAGTGAACTTAAAAGAAGGAAACTTAGACCGTACAGTGTAACGTCACATAATCCATATTTCCCTTTTTGCCAATGCCCATTTATTGGTTGACAATCGGTCCGTGGAGCAATCTGTTTGTACATTAATAGATTTAAAATTTTTAAAAGAATGTCTCAAATGTAAATACATAGTACATATTGTGTACACATTGTGCTTCATACAACAAAGTACATGTACACACATAGTTTTATTATAGAGTTAAAAAAAATTTTTAATTTTACCGATTTCACATTGCTCTCAATTCTGTAAAGTTCATCAAACATTCCTTCAACAAGTGGCCTAACCTAAAAAGTTGAATCCAACAAAACAACATTAGAGTTCAGGTAGAAATAGGACAGAATATATATACATATATCAAATAAGTACTCTTTAATTTCATTAATAACGAGAACATTATTATGTATGCTCCTATACAATTTATACATCATGTGTCTTTTAGTATGTTCAATTTATGTAGTATTCCAATTAGCCGTATTTTCACCTTTGTAACAAGATTATATATTCTATCAAGAATTTGTCTACTCCTACTAAACAATAGCAATAAGGATTATTAATCATGTATAAAGTAGGACGTTCGGTCTCAACTCTTGATTCTATAATACTAAAATCAACCAAGTACTTAAAACCCTACATGTATATGTATACATATATATTATGGTAATATGCAAGTTGTGCATATATTTTATTTATATATATGCTTACGTATAAAATATAGTCTATTGTAGAGTATTTAATATGCCTACCGTGATATAAATTCTAATATATTATGCATCTAATACAAAAATATCGGAAGTTTTAAGCAAGCAAATGTGCTCAAATGTACCAAACTTTCTATCTAAACGTACCATTAAATAATAAATTGTTAAAGTACAATTTAGTATAAAAGTATAATAATAATAATGATGATTTAAAAAAAAAACAAGTACCTGATCTCTAGAATACACCCCTAAAGCAATAGTATTGACAAATCTGAGCGTGTCTCTAGCCCCGTCTAGACTTCTTTCAGCCTGGAGTATATTTTCATTAAATGGGTCTACCATATCTGAATGAATCTGACAATTGATGTAAAATTCAGATATTTCTCTTGAGATTCCTTTGTTTAATAACTCTGCGGTAGCCGCACGATTTGGATTTATACAGATATCTGCTAATGACTATAGAAATTGACAATAAAGTACAAAACAAAAACTGAATTAATAATGACTTACATTTTTGAATATTCTTATAATACATTATTAATTATTATATCATACTACTGAATAAGTTTTAATCTTTTTAATAACTGAATCAGACTTACAACAGCTCCAACAAGATACAATGAAACAAGAGACCAGTTAATAATGACTGCTATTAGACCCAAAACAGAGAAACTGTAAAATAAATAAAAAAAACAAATTAATTAATTATAAGATGTAATAAAATCTGACTTTTCTGTGATTAAAAAGAACTGTTAAACTGTTTAGATACGAAATTTTATGCTTACGTTATGAAACAACATCTTGAATGTCTCACAATTGCATAAAACAATACTACACAAAAGATTATAAAGATTATCAAGAGTGTCAGCGTAGTTGGCCACCTAAAAAGGAACAAAAGAAAAATCAATAATAATATGATACTTATTGACTAAAGCTTAGAAATACAAATAATCATAATTATTATTATGATTGTAGATAAATTAGGTCTTATAGAAATATTCTTTTATTTAAGTGTTTGTAACCAAATATCAAAAGTATGTATAATATTAGAAGAAATTTGTAAAACAAAACTTACCGAATACTTTCAAAAAGATACAGAGTACTATGAACTCCAACACGTAGTTCAACAAGTTGAAATTGTTTATACAAAATACTAATTTGGTTCATTGTTTCCGTTACATTACCATCCATGTAAGTCATTCTTGACATGAGCTCAACACGTACGGACTCATTTGACAACTTATTTTCAAAAACGTCATTGAGACTACGTATTAAAGGGAATAATCCAGTTTCTATTGAAGACTGTGCTTCCAATGTCTAAATATATATAAAATATAAGGATATTTAATACAAAAAACGTTCATATATCATTTATTCATAAATTAATCATTATTATGTAAATTAATGTTTACATTGTTACAAAAACTTTAATTTTATTACATTATTATGATTATTATACCTGATTAGATACATAGATGAAGTACTGTTGAACATTTTGAAGACTGATGACCACAGTTTCGACTCCATTGTGAAAATCATCATTTCCATATAACCCTAAACCAATGGCTGCACTGTAAGTATTAAAACAAACAAAAAATAAATAAATAACCAAAATGTTTCAAAATCAAAATACATTTATACTAGTATAATGGTTTTATTGATATATAAAGTTGTTTTGTTTGTTTGTTTTTGAATGAATTATTAGTATATTATTAGTATTATTGTAATAATTTGTAATTACCAGGTTAAAATGCCCAAGAATCCCAGTAAAATTTTGAGACAAACAAAAGATCTATCACGTTTCGCATGACGGTCACAACAACGTGTAAGTAAATAAATTAGGAGGATGAAGAGAATGAGTATGAGAATAAGAGCTGGAAAAGATGCAAGAATCCCAAGTGACTCCAAATAAACTTGATTATTATAATCAAATGTGGAATTTACCCGTTGTCCACTCACATTGAGATGTGGAAATTTATGAAAAAATCTTGCAAGGAAAGGGGGCATGGCATTTGGCCCTTGATTCATATGATGATTTGAAAGAAAATATTATTGTTTAATATATATGTATATACATCT
Organism: Sminthurinus signatus; assembly: GCA_019776565.1. Lineage (NCBI taxonomy): Eukaryota > Metazoa > Arthropoda > Collembola > Symphypleona > Katiannidae > Sminthurinus > Sminthurinus signatus. Next base: position 61 of record JABASP010001018.1, on the reverse strand, counting down.
AGAGAAGACACAGCACAAAAGTAACAACCACAATAAGAACAGGATTATTATAATTGCATAA